>ONZH01014214.1:0-27151 GCA_900303285.1 Rhinella marina
GGCACCATGCCCACGGATGGTAATTCGGAGGAGGAGGAGGGGTTGGAGGAAGAGGCATAGTACATCTGAGAAACCGTGACCGAGGTAGGCCCCGCAATTCTCGGTGTGGGCAGTACATGAGCGGCCCCAGGGTCAGACTTGGTCCCAGCCTCCACCAAGTTAATCCAATGTGCCGTCAGTGAGATATAGTGTCCCTGCCCGGCAGCACTTGTCCACGTGTCCGTGGATAGGTGGATCTTATCACTAACCGCGTTGGTCAGGGCACGGATGATGTTCTCTGACACGTGCTGGTGTAGGGCTGGGATGGCCTATGGGAAAAAACAGTGGCGGCTGGGGATCAAGTACCAAGGGACAGCCACCGCCATCAGGTTGCGGAAAGCCTCAGTCTCTACCAGTCTATAGGGCAGCATCTCAAGGCTCAACAATTTGGAGATGTGGAAGTTTAGGGCTTGTGCATGTGGGTGGTTGGAATTGTATTTGCGCTTGCGCTCAAATGTCTGCTGCAAAGACAGCTCAACGCTGCGCTGGGACACATTGGTGGAGGTTGTGGAGGATCGTGGTGGTGAAGGGGTGGTTGTAGGGCGGGAGGGGCTCGTGCCGGGGTCCTGGGCGGGGGGTTGACTCGCCGAGCCAGCATGTGACACAGGGGAAGGGGCAGTGGTGTGACCCGCAGGAGGTGAACGGCCTTGGTTCCACTGAGTCGGGTGTTTAGCACTCATATGCCTGCGCATGCTGGTAGTGGTTAGGCTGGTACTGGTGGCTCCCCTGCTGATCATGGTGTGGCACAGTTTGCACACCACAGTCCGTCGGTCATCCTCACTTTCTTTATCCACTTCCCGTCCGCCCGTTGACTATAAACGTCCGGGAAGTGGTTATCTATCTCTGAATGGACGTTTCTGAATGTCCATTCAGAGATTGCAGCTGCACGCTAATCGTGCAGCTGCACAGTGGGGTACCTGCTGTCAGTTACAGCAGGGTACCCCAAAGAGAAGGCAGGGACCATTCCTAGGGGTCCCTGCCTTCTAGATCGCTGTATACACAGCGCTCAACGAGCGCTGTGTATACAGATCAGGAAGCGCTATCACGTGATCACCGGGGCCGGGAGAGTGCAGCGTCTGCCGGGTCTCTCATAGACCGGATCAGCCCTGCACTGAGGCTGTACAGCATAGTATTATGCTGTGCAGCCTCTCTGGGGATGTATTTCCCCTGTAACTGGGGATACTATGTCAGCCCCAGTTACAGGAGAAATCAAGTGTAAAAAAAAAAAAAAAAAAAGTGAAGTTAAATGTCCCCCTGAGGTCTTGTATGACCTTATGGGGGACACAAAGTGTAAAAAATAAAAATAAAAAATAGAGTATTATAAAAAAAAATCACATATATTTATAAAAAAAATAATTTCCCTCCAAATATTTCATTAAAAAAGTTACAAATAAAAATAAATAAATAAGATAGACATATTTGGTATCACCGCGCCCGAAACGACCGGCTTTATAAAAATATCACATGATCTACCCCATCAAATTAACTGTGTAAAAAAAATCTAATAAAAATTATGCCAAAACAGCTTTTTTTGGCGCATCAGCTACCAAAAAACATATCAAACAATCAAAAAGTCGTATGCATCCCAAAATGGTAGCAAAAAAATTCTTACCTCATCCCGCAAAAAATGAGCCCCCACACAAGATTATAGCCTGAAAAAAAAAGGCTCTTAAAAAATTGCAACACAAAAACATGATTTTTCTTCTAAAAATTCCCTTATTGTGTAAAACGTAAAAAAAAAAAAAGACATATTTGGTATCATTGCGTCCGTAACAACTGGCTCTACAAAAATATCACATGATCTACCCCATCAAGTGAATGCTGTAAAAAAAATATAGAAAAATTCCCCGAAACTGCTTTTTTTTTTTTAGTTAACCTCCCAAAAATTAGATTAAAAAGTGATCAGAAAGCCGGATGTACCCCAAAATGGTGCCAATAAAAAGCACAGCTTGTCCCGCAAAAAATAAGACCTCATGCAGCTCAGTCCACAAAAAAATTAAAAAGTTATCACTCTTACAAACCATGACAAAAAACTCCATGTTAGAAAATGCAGATGCTGCTCCTCCCCTTCTGAGCCCTGACGTATCCCCAAATAACAGTTTATGACCACATGTGCAGTGTTTCTGCAAACTGCAGAATCGGGGTAATAAAAATTGAGTTTAGTTTTGTTGTTAACCCTTGATGTGTTACAGGAAAAAAATGATTAAAATGGAAAATCTGGAAAAAAAAGTGAAATTTTGAAATTTCACATCTATTTTGCTTTAATTCCTGTGGAATACTTAAAGGGTTAACAACATTTCTAAAACCAGTTTTGAATAGTTTGAGGGGTGTAGTTTCTAAAATGGGGTCATTTATGGGTGGTTTCTAGTATGTAAGCCCACAAACTGACTTCAGAACTGAACTGGTCCTTAAAAACTTGATTTTGCAAATTTGCAAAAATTGTGTCTAAAATTCTAAACCTTCTACCGTCCTAAAAAAATAAAATGACACTACCAAAATGATGCCAACATGAAGTAGACATATGGGGAATGTAAATTAAAAAGTATTTTATGGGGCTTCACTATCTGTCTTAAAAGCAGAGAGATTGAAATTTAGAAAACAGTGAATTTTTTCAAATTTTCGTTAACTTTTGGATTTTTTTATAAATAAAATTAAAACTTATCGACTCAGATTTACTATTAATTTGAAGTACAATGTGTCACGAGAAAACAGTCTCAGAATCGCTTGGATAAGTAAAAGTGTTCCAAAGTTATTACCACATGAAGTGACACATGTCAGATTTGCAAAATTAGGCCTGGTCAGGAAGGGAGGAAATGGCCCAGAGCTGAAGTGGTTAAAAAACCTCCAGACTTGCGAGCATCTAGGCCTCGGTACGGGAGCTTGACTCCGTGAAACAGTTGCTGATCTACCTGCTCTGGCCCTGCTTCTCCCTCTGGCCACCCCACTGCCTCTTCCAACCTGTTCTGGTGCTGCACTTGCTTCCCCCTCAGAAGCACTGTCTTGAGTTGGATTACCAACCCATCTCGGGTCAGTCACCTCATCATCCACCAGCTCTTCCTCCGATTCCTCGCTCTGCTCCCCCCTCGCACTTACTGCCCTGACAACAACGTCACTGTCTGACAACCGTGTCTCATCATCATCATTATCATCCGACACCTCTTCACGCACTACTTGCACTAAGTCCACACTCTCATCACCCACAGACTGTGAAAGTTCTAAATTTTGGGCATCGGGACAGAGCAACTGCTCAGGTTGCTGTTGAGCAGTGGTTTGTGTCTCTGGGGTAGGGTCCTGAAAAGAGTTCCTGTGAGTATGCCTGATTTGAATCCTTACTTTCCTTAGGAGGGGCAGGCTGGGGGGGAAGGAGTTTGAGCTGGAGGAGCCAGAGGTCTACTCCCTTGGCTAGCGTGGGTGGACTGCGTGGAAGACTGGGTGGTGGATAAATTACTGGACGCATTGTCCGCTATCCACGTCATCACCTGTTCGCACTGTTGTGGTTTCAATAGTGGTGTACCACGTGAACCAGTAAGTTGCAAGACGAAGCTAGGGAGCGAAACTCTGCGGCGTTCCACTGCTCCCTCATCAACATGTACTGTGTCACCCTGCCCAGGACCACGGCCTCTGCCCCCTACACTACTTGAACGCCCACGTCCACGCCCTTGTCCTCGACCCTTAGCCCTTGGGTTCAACATTTTGTATGTTCACTGCACTGTATGATATATAACTGAAAGGAAAAACTTTATTTTCTACACTCCGGCTAGTGTGGAGCACACGACAGAATTTTTCACTGCACTGTATAATATATAACTGAGAGGAAAAAATTATATTTTCTATTTTTTACACTCCGGCTAGTGTGCAGCACACGACACAATTTCGCACTAAACTGTAGTATATATGACTGAGAGGAAAAACGCAGTCTTTAGACGGCGACTATTGCACTGCAAACCACTCAATTTTTCACTGCACTGTATAATATATAACTGAAAGGAAAAACTTATATTTTCTACACTCCGGCTAGTGTGCAGCACACGATACAATTTCGCACTGCACTGTAGTATATATGACTGAGAGGAAAAACTTATATTTTCTACACTACGGCTAGTGTGCAGCACACGACAGAATTTTTCATTGCACTGTATAATATATAACTGAGAGGAAAAAAATTATATTTTCTATTTTCTACACTCCGGCTAGTGTGCAGCACACGACAGAATTTTTCACTGCACTGTATAATATATAACTGAGAGGAAAAAAATTATATTTTCTATTTTCTACACTCTGGCTAGTGTGCAGCACACGACAGAATTTTTCACTGCACTGTATAATATATAACTGAGAGGAAAAACTTTTTCGATTTTCTACACTTCGGCTAGTGTACAGCACACGACAGAATTTTTCACGGCACTGTATAATATATAACTGAGAGGAAAAAATTATATTTTCTATTTTCTACACTCCGGCTAGTGTGCAGCACACGACAGAATTTTTCACTGCACTGTATAATATATAACTGAGAGGAAAAACTTATATTTTCTACACTCCTGCTAGTGTGCAGCACACGACACAAGTTCGCACTGCACTGTAGTATATATGACTGAGAGGAAAAACGTAGTCTTTAGACGGCGGCTATTGCATCGCAAACCACTCAATTTTTCACTGCACTGTAGGATATATAAAAAAACGTATTCCCTAGACTGACGCTACTGTACAGCACACTACATAATTGTTCACTGGACTGTAGTGTATAGAAATGACAGACAAAAGTATTCGCTAGAATGACGCTACTGTACAGCACACTACAAAATTGTTCACTGGACTGTAGTGTATAGAAATGACAGAAAAACGTATTCCCTAGACTGACGCTACTGTACATTACACTACATAATTGTTCACTGGACTGTAGTGTATTGAAATGACAGAAAAACGTATTCCCTAGACTGCACTACAGATCTCAGCAAGCCAAGGTACAGCAGCAGCAAAAATGAGTACTTTGGGCAATTTCTTTTGGGTCTGTGTGGACCACGTGCTGTCCCTTCTGCCACCAGTCACTGTGTACAGTGTGCAGCCAAGATGGCGGTAGCTGCACTACAAGTCCCAGCCAGCAGCCTGGAGGACACCAAAAAAAAAAAGGTGCTTGTAGCCCTTAGAAGGGCCGTTGGTTTCTGTGTGTGTGATTCCTGCCTAACCAACATCTAAATTCAGGCCCTAACACTCTCCCTGACAGACAGCAGCTCTATCCCTAATCTCATGAAGACAGCGTATGATGCGAGCAGCGCGGGACCAGATTCTTATATTCCCAGGTCATCTGATCTGGCCAGCCAATCCCTGCTATCGACTTGTAGGGGCTCCACGTGATGCTAGGAGGTACCAAAGACTCTCCTGCATGTTGATTGGCTGAAAAAAGGCGGCTAACATGCAGGAAGAGGAAGTTGCCATTGCCTCGAGGATCGCGATATGCTCGTCCGAGTAGCGAGCATATGCGAATACCCTAATGCTCGAACGAGCAGCAAGCTCGGACGAGCATGTTCGCTCATCTCTAGTAGTCAGTGAATATCATTAAAAAAAATAGTGAATCTGAGTTTGTGGGGTTGTCAGTGTTACTTTTAAATAAGTATTTTAGGCCTCATTCGCCATCCAAGCAGAAAAGCGTGACACTGCAGTATGTAGTCAGTGAATATCATTAAAAAATAGTGAATCTGAGTTTTTGGGGTTGTCAGTGTTACTTTTAAATAAGTATTTTAGGCCTCATTTGCCATAGAAAAAGAAAATTGTCATATAGTGTGTAGTTCTGTGCAGTAACCCATTGTACTGCAGTTCAGCAACCCATTGTTAACCCACTCTGTGAGTGACGGTATTTTTCAAATAAATAGTTAGGTCGTTGTGCGAGGCAGTGAGCAAAGTAAATTTTTTTGTTGGATTTTTAATTTCCTTTTATTTTAAATTTGTAATCAATCAGTATGTCAGACAGAGGGGTGACATGCCCTTCACAGGGGAGAGGCAGTGGCACAAATGTTTCTGGAATAGGCACAGGTCGCAGCAGAGGAAGGGGACGTGGCATTAGGGGTCACTTGGCGAGGCCATAGCTACCGGTGTCATCCAGCGGTCGTGTGTTGAGCACCACCCCAGCGGTTCTTTAATGGTTGACTCGGTTGAATGGTCATCCACTTCCTCCCAGATGACATCAGACACCCCTAGCCAAGAGTCGGTGGGTTTGTCAGATACAACCCTTAGTTTGCATGGGCCTGGAGCACCTACACTGCCCTCACCTGTCCTCAACCTGCCTCTGTCCTTTTCGGTTTCCTCAGCCAGAGAAGTACTGTATGCTGTGGGCTCTGAGCCACTATACAGCGAGGACGAACTACTTGAGGACAGTCAGCAGCTACTGGGAAGCCAAGAGGTGGGGCAGAAATCCGCTCCTTCCAGTAGGCGGTCAAGTACTGATGAGGAGAGTGTAGTGGGAGGTGATGTTTAGAGCGGTCAGGCTTTGTACACAGAGACAGTTGAGGAGAACATTAGCGATGTGCAAACTGTAGTTGATGATAATGTAGCCGATCGCACTTGGCAGCCGGGTGAAGCAAGGGCTTCATGATCTTTATCGTCATCTGCAGACGAGACTGACAGATTGCGCGTTAGGCAGTGGTGCAGCCAGCAATTCGGTAGTGTGGGTGGGAGTCAGCGTAGTGGCAGCAGTGCGAGGTCGGGAGCCAAACAGGCAAGGGGTAGACCGCACTCTTCGCAGGTGCTTTCCGGCCTTGAAAAGAGCAGCGCAGCAGCTCAGCCAGGCAGCGGAGGTACTACTCAGTCAGTGCGGAGTGTTGGTGGTAAAATCGCTTACTCGGCGGTGTGGAAGTTTTTTCTTAAGACGCCTGAGGAGGTGAACATGGCTATATGTAGAATATGTGGTCAGAAAGTGAAGCGTGGCCAGGGTGCTAATGTTGGCACCACGGCCCTGCGCCAACATATGCAGCGCCACCACAAAGTGGCCTGGGAGAACCGTGGCTCAGATGTGGCTGTCCAGTCAGCAGCAGCATCACCCAGTGGCACGCAGCCAATTTCAGGCAGTCAAGGTTCCAGCACCTCTGCCAAAGGGAGCTATCTCTCATCATCTACCGCTCCAGATGCTCCTGCTCCTCCTCCTCTTATTCCTAACCACTTAATACGGCAGCAGTCGTACACCGAGGCAATTGCAAAGAGACAGTAGTACGCGTCCAGCCATCAAACAGCGCAGAAGCTGACCGTGCTCCTGTCCAAGTTGCTCGTGCTGCAGTCCCTTCCTTTTCAACTGGTGGACTCTACACCATTCAGATAAATGATGGCTTGTGCCTAGCCTAGGTGGAGAGTGCCAAGCCGTCATTTCTTTGCCAAAAAGTCAGTCCCAGCCCTGCACAAATACGTATAAGAGAAGGTGGCCCAGTCCTTGAGCCTGTCGGTGTCTGCCAAAGTGCACGGCAGTGCTTTCTTTGCCAAAAACTGCAGGGCCAAGTCATAGCGCTTTCTTTGCCAAAAAGTCAGTCCCAGCCCTGCACAAATACGTACAAGAGAAGGTGGCCCAGTCCTTGAGCCTGTCGGTGTCTGCCAAAGTGCACGGCAGCGCCGACCTGTGGAGTTGTAACTACGGTCAGGGACAGTACATGTCCTTTAAGGCCCACTGGGTCAATGTGCTTCCTACCCAGCCACACGAGCAACTTGAACAGGCGACGCCGCTTTCTCCTCCTCGTTGTCAAACTGCTGATCCTGCGCTAATGTCCGGCTCCTTCGCCACCACCTCAGCCTCCACTGCAGGGCCAAGTCATAGCGCTCCTCCAGCGTACCACATGTGCAGGGCACGGCGGTGTCACGCAGTTCTACGCCTGGTTTGCCTGGGCGAACGAAGTCACACAGGGGAGGAACTGCTCTGCGTGATGCAAGAAGAAATCGATTGCTGGCTTTCTCTGCGACAACTGAAAATCGGAACCATGGTGACAGACAAGGAAAGAATATGGTGTCCGTGCTGCGCCAAGGAGGGCTGAGCCATGCGCCCTGCATGGCGCACGTATTTAATCTAGTTGTCAAACGTTTCCTCAAGTCTTATACCCAACTGCAAAACATTCTAAAAATGGCCAGGAAACTTTACATGCACTTCAGCCATTCCTATAGTGCCAAGCACACCCTCCTTGAGCTGCAGCAGCAGAATGGCGTCCCCCAACATAGGCTGATATGTGACGTTTCCACCCGTTGGAATTCTACCCTCCATAAGTAGGACCAACTGTACGAACAGAGAAAGGCCATAAACGATTTCTTAGTGATCCAAGCGGACAGGAGTACTCCCCTGTGTAATTTTGATGTCAGCCAGTGGCAGCTCATTCGTGACACCTGCCGCTTGCTCAGGCCCTTTGAGGAGGCCACGTTATTTGTCAGTCGCCAGGACTACGGTATGAGCAATGTCATTCCACTGCTGAATGTCCTGGAACAGATGCTGCAAAATCTTTCTGGTCAGGGGACTGTAGACGTGGAGACTGCATCTCATGGCCACATGAGTCTGGTGGGGGCTGATCTGGAGGAGGAGGACATTGGAGCACAAGCATTTAGTGGTTTTTCTACCCAGGTGACATAAGAGGAGGAGCAGGAGCAGCCAGAGGAGGTAGAGGGAGGTGCGGAAGATGAGGCGGATGACCCAGAGACACCATGGCGCTATACAGTGGAGTTGGAGGCAGGGAGTCCCTCTGAGTCACTTGTGCAAATGGCCCGATGCATGCTCACTTGCTTACGTAGTGACAGCTGATTAGTCACCATCCGGCAGAGGGATGACTTCTGGCTCTCCACCCTCTTGGACCCTCGCTACCGGTCTAAAATGCGGGCCTTTTTTTCACCTGCTGAGAGGGAGGACAAACTGAAGTACTATAGAGACATCCTATGTACTCAGTTGGCTGATGCCTATCTGCATCCTCGTCCATCCTCTCGCAGGTCTGACCGGGGGGGTCTCTCAGCGCTCACGTACCACTGCCATGGCTGCTTTGGGGGGTTTGGGGGTTAGGAGCAGTACCAGCTCCATCAGCAGCAACTTGAGTCTGGAGTTGCTGATGAGCAGCTTTCTTCAACCGCCAAGTGCGGAAAGTACTCACCAGCAGCGGCGGCGACAGCAGCAGCAGCAGGTAGACCAGGAGCAGACCCTGAACCAGCAGGTGGTGGCCTACTTGGACAGCACCCTGCCACCCCACATTGAAGATCCACTGGACTACCGGGCAGCCAAACTGGATTTGTGGCCGCAACTGGCCGAGTTTGCACTGGAGAAGCTGTCCTGCCCGGCTAGTAGTGTGACATCAGAGGGGGTGTTCAGTGTGGCGGGGGCCATAGTTACCCCTAGGAGAACTAGCCTGTCCTTCCAAAATGTGGAAAGACTCACCTTTGTCAAGATGAATCAGGCGTGGATCAGCCAGGATTTCCACCTACCAACTTCTGATGCATCAGATTAGATCAGCCATGTGTCACCCAAACCATGACAAATGAGACTGTATTCTTCAGACTACCTGCCTCAGCCACTCTTTTGATGCTGCCACCCTCCTGATGCCACACATCTACCAGCTGCTCCTTCTACCACCCAGCATCTTTACCAGTGACTGGTATTGCCACCCACCTCTCCACTCTGTCACTGACCCAATATGTAGCCTTCTGATGATGCTGCCACCTCAACAATCAGGTCTCCTCATGATGTGCCCTTGATCTGTGCCCTGATGCTTCTGCTGCCGCCCACTCTACACGCTGTCTCCCACCTGCCTCTACGTCCAAACTATGTAATTGTGCCACTCTATGGCCTACTCATGCTGTGTCCCAGCTGCCGCCTCCACACGCTGTCTCCATGCTGCTGCTACGTCCAAACTATGTAATTGTGCCTCTCTGTGGCCTACTCATGCTGTGTCCCAGCTGCAGCCTCCACTCGCTGTCTCGCCGCTGCCGCTACATCCAAACTATGTAATTGTGCCACTCTGTGGCCTGATGCTGCTGCGTCCGCCGCCTACTCAAGCTGTCTCCCAGCTGCCGCTACGTCCAAACTATGTAATTGTGCCTCTCTGTGACCTACTCATGCTGCGTCCCAGCTGCTGCCTACTCACGCTGTCTCCCAGCATCTGCTAAGTCCAAAGTATGTAATTGTGCTACTCAATGGTATGTTGCATTTAAATTTTTTTGACTGATGCTGCCTCTCCCAGGGTTTGTCACTGTGCCATTCTGTCTCATTAAAATTAGTACGACTCCTGCTGCCTCTCCCACTCTGTTGCCTTGAAATGTATTCGACTGCTGCCTCTTGCAGCTGCTGTTACGGTGCCACTCTGTGGCCTTGAAATTTGTTTGACTGCTGACTCTTGCAGCTTCTGTTACGGTGCCACTCTGTGGCCTTGAAATTTGTTTGACTGCTGACTCTTGCAGCTTCTGTTACGGTGCCACTCTGTGGCCTTGAAATTTGTTTGACTGCTGCCTCTAGCAGCTGCTGTTACTGTACCACTCTCCTCTGCAGCATCATGTCAGTCGTAAATTTTTGGTACGTTCTGTAGTCCTATTCCATTATTCAAAGCTCAAGTACACAGGAAACCCTGTTTGTTTTGAACACTCAAATTTTTAAAAGTAAACGATTCCGGCCCCGGGTACACTCAGCGATGAGCATGGGGGAGGCGAGAGGCAGGGGCTCCCACAGGTGGTAGATCAACTCCCTGCAGACCGCCAGCTCGATCTCAAGATAGAACTCCGAACTTTCTTGGCGTCTTGGGTCAATACTGACATTTTGTCACAGTCGAGGCAAAGCTGGAGCCTTCACTGCACCTCCTCTGTCTTACGTTCCCGTCCGCTGGCATAACCAGCCCCGATACTGATAAGAACATATACGACAGTTGATCTTAACCAAAAGGACGAGAATTTTTTATTATGGTCTGTTCTTCAGGGTATGTCATCATGCCACTCTCCGGCCTGATGCTGCTGTCGCCGCCGCCGACTCCACATGCCGTCTCCTTGCTGCCGCTGCCTCAAAATTAGGTAATTGTGTCACTCTGTGGCCTCCACATTGTACTACTACTTCCATTACTGCTGCCACTTCCAGGGTCTGTCATTCTGCCACTCTGTGGCCTACTCATGCTGCTGCCACTTCCAGGGTCTCTCTTTGTGCCACTCTTTGGCCTACTCATGCTGCTGCCACTTCCGGGGTCTGTCATAGTGCCCCTCTTTGGCCTACTCATGCTGCTGCCACTTCCAGGGTCTGTCATTCTGCCAGTCGCCTTCCAATTTTAAAGACTGCTGCTGCCTCTTCCAGGGTCTTTGATTGTGCCAATATGTGGCCTACTCATGCTGCTGCCACTTCAGGGTCTGTCATTGTGCCACTCTGTCGCCTGATGCTGCCGCCGCCTCCACACGCTGTCTTCGAGCTGCCGCTAGGTCCAAATTATGTAATTGTGCCACTCTTTGGTATGCTGCATTTAAATTTGTATGAGTGCTGCTGCCTCTCCCAGGGTTTGTCACTGTGCCATTCTGTCTCATTAAAATTAGTACGACTCCTGCTGCCTCTCCCACTCTGTGGCTTTGAAATGTATTCTACTGCTGCCTCTTGCTGCTGCTCTTTCGGTGCCACTTTGTGGCCTTGAAATTTGTTTGACTGCTGACTCTTGCAGCTTCTGTTACGGTGCCACTCTGTGGCCTTGAAATTTGTTTGACTTAGTTGACCTAATTGTTTAAATTAGGTAATTGTGCCACTTTGTGGCCTCCAAATTGTACTACTACTTCTACTGCTGCTGCCACTTACAGGGTCTGTCATTCTGCCACTCTGTGGCCTACTCATGCTGCTGCCACCTGGCCACACTGTCGTCGTGCCACTCTATAGTCTGCTGATGCTGCTGCCACTGCTATCTCCAAACTGTCTGGGGGGGCTATGCTTGTATAAGAGTGTAATAGAACAGGTTCTGTCGAAATGTATGTGGAATCAGTGAATTGGTGTAAAAGGCGTGCACTTTTGGCGCTCTAGTAGGATCTTGGGCCTCTGCACGATTCTTTATAGCTGACCTGTAAGGCTGAGTTCAGACTTGAGTTGTTTCGTGAGTTTTGGCCCCTTAACTGCTCAAATACATAAAAGTGTGCAGCGATTGTAAGAAGCCTGTTATGTGCGTGTCACACTGGCTCACAGTATTCTTCCACTACCACAGTAGAACACAGAGTGTACTCAAGCGCAATGCTGGCATTCACTGTAATGTTGATTTGTATGCTAATGCTACGCATTGTATGCTAATGCGTGCGATTTTGTATGCTAATGCGTACGCATTTGGACGCTAATGAGTACGCATTGTGCGCATATGCGTACAAATTCAGTTAATTGGCATACTTTTACAAGCGAAAGGAGTAAAAGAGGAGAAGACGCGATTCTGACCTTTTTCTATTAACCAGACACCCTCCCCTCTTCCGAGCGGGGGATGCCTGGTTTAGTCCCATTGACTAACATTATGCTCGGTTGCTCGGCCAGAGAACCCGAGCATACGAGCACAGAAGTGCTCGCTCAACACTACTCCCTATGCGTTTTACTGTAAGGCACAGTGTTCTACACCACTATCCAGGCTCTCTGAAGCCTGGAAGTAGTGGGTTTTTTTAATGCGATTCGCAATGAATTTATTCGGATCAAAGCTAATCTTTTCGGAAAATTCGGCGAACCAGCCGAATCGAATTTTTGAAAAATTTGCTCATCTCTATTTATGTGCCCTCCCCATCTACTGTACAAATGTACAGTATAAAATACTGAATGAAGTTGAAGTGACATAATGGTCCTCATTGATGACTTTTCTTTATGCTGAAATTAATCAGAGAAATCTAAAGATGTCACTTCACATTACTATTAAAGACTTTTAAGCACATTTTTCTTATCAGAACTGCCTGAATTCATTCAAATTCACTGATTTCCTTTTACAAGTTGATCTGGTCAAGTCGGGACAAATACTGTTCTTTAATTTTGTCTTAGTCCTTCTCGTTATTTTCTCTATGCATAACTGCATTGTGCTTAAAGCAGTCTTCCACGTGATTTTTTTGTAGCACAAGTTGTCAGTCTATATTTGAATATTTCATGTATTTTTTTAAAATAAAAGATATATGGTTTCCTGGATGTGCACTTACTGACCAAAAACCAATGCACCTAGACAGAAATGTTGATTGCAGCAAAACTTAGCATGTAGTTATGTCTCAGGCAAATACTTACGTAAATCACTACAAGTGTGAACTGATTGAACACTGGGTCTTTGTGTAAAAACGAAGGGTGTAAAAATACTTACTGTCCTATTAAAAGGCTCTCAGAGGCTAATTTTGGGTAGTGTACTAATGATGAGCAGATTGATTTGCAATGAACTGTGTTTGTTCCCAATTTCACAAAAATTTGTCTCACAAACAAATCTGGAGCTTTTTAGGTTTGCTTCAGACAAATCCAGTAAAATGAGGCAGAGCGCCATTTTACTGCATATGTTGGCAGGCAAAACAATGAGGGAGGAAGAAAGAAGGATATTCAAATAACCATGGGAGGAGGTGGGGGATGGGGCTTGCCCTAATTGATTCACAGGCTGACAGAGAGCCTGGATCAGTCAATCAGTGGGGCAGTAGGCAGGGAGATGCCTGTGCAGAATGAGCAGAATATCTTTCTGTAAGCTGTTAATTGTTAATAAGAATGGATGGGTGTATGCAGTGTCTGCAGCCATATTGTCTTTAGAGACAAATTCAGGTTCTGTTTGGGATGCCACAATGATCAGGTTTGAGTATGGAGGACTCAGTCCTGCCTTCATTTTTGGTAGACACAATGCTGTAACTGTTGATGTGATGATCTGGGGAGCCATTGCATATGACATTCACCCCTAATAGTGATACAAGGGTTACTAATAGCTCAACTATACAGTATATGTGGGATATATTCTGGCCCCATGTGTTGTTTCTCATGGCAGGGCTTCCAGCTGGCATTTTTCAGCAGGGTAATAGCTGCCCACGCACAGCAAGAGTTTCTTTCAGCTGTTTTCCCGTAGAATTCTCTATTGACAAAAAACAATATTTTTTCATATTAAAGGGAACCTGTCAGCTCCGAAACACCCCCTGAACTAGAGTAAGTGTTGTATAGTGTAAGTGATGCTGAATCCGAATATGTAAGTTTTATCTTCATACTCACTTCCATTCTGACGCTGTGCTCCCACAAACCAGCAGTAAAATGCACTCACTGGACTCTTCTTTGAGTCCTCTCCATTATGTGAGTGAGCACCGGAGTCCAGTGAGTGCATTTTACTGCTGGTTTGTGGGAGCACAGCGTCAGAATGGAAGTGAGTATGAAGATAAAACTTACATAATCGGATTCAGCATCACTTACACTATACAACGCTTACTCTAGTTCAGGGGGTGTTTCGGAGATGACAGGTTCCCTTTAACTGTTAGGACAGCACACACTGTTGATAATGCAGTGCAGAAAGTTTTGGAAAAGCTTCAATATAGTCATGTGGCTGGCAATGTTTCGACAAATACCTTTTATCAAGCCAAAGGGTTAGTGTAAGGAACAGACATTACCCAGGGAGCCTGAAATATTGCTGCATGATTGATTTGGAGCTTATCATATTACCAGCTGACATGAACTAATGGGTGTGAACCCACTGTGCCATGTTTCCTACCTCCTCAGGGTGTTGTCTAAGTGAGCTCATCATTCTTCGCATTACCCCTGATAGTGGGGATAGACTTTCCAGAGGGAACCACCTGGTCGCTACCTTTTGCTGAGGATGGGCACATGAGGCAGCTGGTCCAGGTGGACCAGGGGGTGCCAGTGCAAGGTACCAGAGGTACAAACGTGGTCATCAGACCAAGTCATAACCAGGAGCAACAATTCATGACTGAAGGATGAGGCAGAGGTGAAGTCAAACAAGCAAAACGTCAGGTCAGGAGGCACAGGTACAGGTCAGGCAATCTGGGTTGGCAACAGAAGATTTGAGGCTAGCAGGTGGGGATCAAACAGGTAGCGGTGTCCAGAAACACAAGCATGGGTCAGGTAAACAGGAACACAAGCAGAGATAACAGCAACCTTTGCAGGACACAAGAATCTTGACACTCGGACATGTGGGAAGGGGGCTGAACCACTTGCCACTTACAGTGCCTTGCGAAAGTATAAGGTCCCCTGGAACTTTTCAACCTTTTGCCACATTTCAGGCTTCAAACAAAAAGATATAACATTTTAAATTTTTGGTGAAGAATCAACAACAAGTGGGTCACAATTGTGAAGTGGAACAAAATTTATTGGATCATTTAAACTTTTTTGTAATAATAAAACTGAAAAGTGGGGCGTGCAAAATTATTCGGTCTCCTTGCATTAATACTTTGTTGCACTACCTTTTGCTGCGATTACAGCTGCAAGTTGCTTGGGGTATGTCTCTATCAGTTTTGCACATCTAGAAACTGAAATTCTTGCCCATTCTTCCTTGCGAAACAGCTCAAGCTCTTGAGGTTGGATGGAGAGCGTTTGTGAACAGCAGTTTTCAGCTGTTTCCACATATTCTCAGTTGGATTCAGGTCTGGACTTTGACTTGGCCATTCTAAGACCTAGATACGTTTATTTTTGAACCATTCCATTGTAGATTTTGCTTTATGTTTGGGATCATCTTGTTGGAAGATAAATCTCCGTCCTAGTCTCAGGTCTTTTGCAGACTCCAACAGGTTTTTTATCCAGAATGGTCCTGTATTTGGCTCCATCCATCTTCTCATCAATTTTAACCATCTTCCCTGTCCCTGCTGATGAAAAGCAGGCCCAAACCATGATGCTGCCACCACCATGTTTGACAGTGAGGATGGTGTGTTCAGGGTGATGAGCTGTGTTGCTTTTACACCAAACATATTGTTTTGCATTGTTTCCAAAAAGTTGGATTTTGGTTTCATCTGACCAGAGCACCTTCTTCCACATGTTTGGTGTGTCTCCCAGGTGGCTTGTGGCACACTGTAAACAAGACTTTTTATGGATATCTTTGAGAAATGGCTTTCTTCTTGCCACTCTTCCATAAAGGCCAGATTTGTGAAGTGTTTGACTGTTTGTTGTCCTATGGACAAATATTCTTACCTCAGCTGTAGATCTTTGCAGTTCATCCAGAGTGATCAGTCTTCTCCTTGTTTGAGATGAAAGTTTAGAGGGATGGCCGGGTCTTGGTAGATTTGCAGTGGTCTGATACTTCTTCCATTTCAATATGATCGCTTGCACAGTGCTCCTTGGGATGTTTAAAGCTTGGGAAATCTTTTGGTATCCAAATCTGACTTTAAACTTCTCTACAACAGTATCACGGACTTGCCTCGTGTGTTCCTTGGTCTTCATGATGCTCTCTGTGCTTTAAACAGAACCCTGAGACTATCACAGAGCAGGTGCATTTATACGGAGACTTGATTACACACAGGTGAATTCTATTCATCTTCATCAGTCATTTAGGACAACATTGGATCATTCAGAGATCCTCAATGATCTTCTGGAGTGAGTTTTCTGAACTGAAAGTAAATGGGCTGAATAATTTTGCACACCCAACTTTTCAGTTTTATTATTACTAAAAAAGTTTAAATGATCCAATTTAAAATGTTATATCTTTTTGTTTGAAGCCTGAAATGTGGCAAAAGTTTGAAAAGTTCCAGGGGGCCAAATACTTTTGCAAGGCACTGTACATGCAGGTGGGCTATGATTGGTCAGCGAGGTCACATGATCAAACTCATAAAGCAAAGCAAGTGACACACATCAGCTCTAAAAGAAATGCTACAGGGAACAAGCTGAAAGAATGCTGTGCCCAGGACTGGAAGGAAACTGTGGAGAACATTCCAGTACAGACGATACCTGCAAGGACAAAGCCGAGGACTGGGGCGGTGAATTGGGAAACACCGACAGCAGATCACTGCCTAACACGGAGCCCAGGACCACTACAATAAGCAGGGGAACATCAACTGACAGCAACCGCTGTTAAACCAGTACTATAAGACGCACCGGACGATAAGTTTTCTACTTATCAAAGCTTCCCTGGTGATTTAATGTAGTAGAAGGGTCAATGTCATTAAGTTACACACACACACAACACTACCGCATACACTCCTGACACACACAGCTCTGCTAAATCCAAACAAACACAGCCTGCTACATGTACACTCAAAACTCTGCTGTATGCAGACAATAAACACAGCTGTACTGAATACACAGACACCTGACAAAGATAGCTATGCCACATACACAGACACCTCTGATGTATGCACTCACACATAGACATAGCTCTGCACTGTAAGTAGCTCTTTAGGGAAAATCTTTAGCAATATGAATAGGGTACATCTTTAGTAATAAGAGTAAGCAAAGAGGTTAGGTTAAGAAATTGGCATGGGGGTGATGCTATTTCAGTTTTCTCCTCAAGCAGCAGAAAGGCTAGGTGCACCTCTGGTACTAACCATCTTGCCTTGCCTACCAGTAACATCATGGAAGGTACTTGCAGTGCACAACTTTCATCTGGCAGGTTGGGGAGGTCTTTCAGCCAGAGAATTTTTTACCTACTTTCATAGTCCTCTGCCTCATGTGCTGCATTCAGCCTTCTCTCCTGCCTGCACTGATCTCACACAGATATACGACCACTATGACGAATCATTAAACAAGCGGTCAGGGAGGTCTGGCACAGCTGGACGATCCTGACTGCAGACTATAACATGCAGATGCTTTTGTTTCGTGCTAAACAAAAAGCGCATCTTATAGTGCAGGAAATACAGTAAGTAACGTTTTCCACAATGTATATACAGTGTGTCCTGTCATACTGTGTATTGTTAATGGGTCTGGACATTATGATTCAAAGAAACATAAGAGTATGCTGCCATCTGTAAAAAAATGTATGTTTTCAGATTACTTGCATACTTACTTGTATAGAGCAGGGAGGAATTATTTTCCTTCTGTCATTAGAAAAAAATCACTTCCAGTTCTTCAAAAGTTGAACTTAATCAATTTATAACATTTTTCAACATAACTATACTCATATCAGGCTCCCCAAAGGACACAATAGAAGACATACAGTATATTCTTCTTATATTCTGGGTGAACCTTAGCCTTCACTTAAAAATTTCTACTTCTGGCAAATTAACACTAAAAAGTAACAAATTAGGCTTTTTTAAGTGTTAAGCAATTTAGTAACAACCTCATGTTGAGACATTTAATTTTGTTTTTCACTTTGATTACGCGTGTCACATTTATCAAACATAGAAACAACATTTAAATATTTGTTATTACGTTCATCTAATTGCATCCTATTTAAATAATCATGCTACTTACTCTTTCCAAATTATTGCTGTTATATCTATTAAATAAGGGGAAATTGTCATCTGTGATTGCAGACTTGATTTATTTATTATAATTATTGCTAGGTTTAAAATTGGATAAAACTCTGGATTTTATTAACTCTAATTATTTAAGTGAATCACATTAAAGTTCAGTAAATGCAAAACAACTCTAAAAATATGCTCCAGAAGAAGAAATTGATAATCAAAACACACTGCAATGATAGGTTGAGCATCATGTTTTACCTATGAGACAAGTTGGAAGTTAAAGTTAGATTTGTTTAAAAACATTTAATTTCTGAGGTAAGGATGTTGAAGGTTCCAAAAGTAGGTTTAGTAAGTTCTGCACTGCTGCATGCATAGATAGAATGGCATACAAAATGGAAGGAGTTACACTGAAAATAGATGCATACAATAGATAGATAGATAGATAGATAGATACCCAATGTAATTCCTTACATTTTCTATGTCATTCTATGTATACATGCTGCAGAATTTACTAAACCTACTCTTGCTTCACCATAATTATTGTGTATTTACATTCTCCTTTTATAATTTTATATTTTCCCCAAAGTCTGTGTGTATCTTTCGTTTTTCAAGAGAAAGCCTGACTAGGTGACTAGGAGTCAGGGAAAATAAGACTAAAGTTCTGCTAAGTAGAAGCAAAAGATGTCTTGCCTTTTTTCTATTGTTCACTCATTGCCACAACTATTTTGAGTTCGTGCATGAAGATCTGGTGCTTTACCACTGCTGTCCTGATCCGGTCGTGGAAGAATGGAATTAAGAAGACCATTTATGTATAGCCTGTTTACATAATTATATCTGATATCACTTGCATTGTTTATTAAATCATTTTATTGGGAATCCAGTCAGTTCTATTTGTGCATTTATATTAACTCTCTCAATCCTAAACATAACCTACAGTAATACAACTATGGACATCTAAAGCTTATACACAAACTAGCAGAAGGACCCGGCTTCGCCTGGGTATATTTCATCTATTTCATTGAATGTTTCTGTGTGTCGTTGCAGAGAGAAAGTCATCCTCCCTCCCATCCCTGCAGCTGACAGATGTTGATTTTTACCTTCAATTGTTCAATCTCCATTGGCTGCGGAGTGGGAGGGGTCATGGCCTGACTGAGTCGGGGGCGTGACGTTGCAAGACCTGGGGCAGGGTTTTAAGTCCTTCTTTTGATGGTGGCCAGAATTACAGGTCGATGCCATGGTAATTTATGAGGACATGCCATGGGTAACAGTGGAAGAAAACATTGCTTTGCACGGGTATATTTAATCTATTTCATTTAATGTTTCTGTATGTTGTTGCAGAAAGAAATCCAACTTCCCTCCCACCCCTGCAGCTGACAGAAGTTGATTTTTACCTTCATTTTTTCAATCCCCGTTGGCTGCGGAGTGGGAGGGGGCGTGGCCTGACAGAGTCGGAGCGTGGTTTCGCTAGATCTGGGGCGGGGGTCAGAGTGGCATGAATTACAGGTCGATGACATGGTAATTTATGGGGACCCGCAATGGGTAGCAGTGGAAAAAAACATCTTTTATTAGTACTGAATGGTCGTAGTCTAAAATTAGTCAATTTCATCTACGATTTTTGTGTGTCGTTGCAGAGAGAAATTCACCCTCACACCCCTGCAGCTGATTTTTTTCAATCCCCGTTGCCTGCGGAGTGGGAGGGGGCGTGGCCTGGCAGAGTTGGGGGTGTGGATTATCAAGATGCTTCGAACGGTTGTAGTCTGAAATTAGTCTCATCTAAAATTTTGTGTGTCACCCTCCCACCCCTGCAGCTGACAGAAGTTTATTTTTCCCTTCATTCTTTCAATCCCTGTTGGCTGCGGAGTGGGAGGGGGCATGACCTGACAGAGTTGGGGGTGTGGCTTAGCAAAGCGCTTCGCATAGGTGATTTAATCTATTTCATTTAATGTTTCTGTGTGTCGTTGCAGAATGGCTGCGGAGTGAGGGGGCGTGGCCTGACAGACGGGGCGTGGCTTAGCAAAAGGCTTCGAACGGTTGTAGTCTATAATTAGTCTATTTCATCTAAAATTTTTGTGTGTCGTTGCAGAGAGAAATTCACCCTCCCACCCCTGCAGCAAACAGAAGTTTATTTTTACCTTCATTTTTTTAATTCCCATTGGCTGCGGAGTGGGAGGGGCGTGACCTGACAGAGTCGGGGGTGTGGATTAGCAAGACGCTTCGCATGGGTGTATTTAATCTATTTTATTTAATGTTTGTGTGTGTTGTTGCAGAAAGAAAGTCAACATCCCACCTATCCCTGCAGCTGACAGAAGTTGATTTTTACCTTTATTTTTTCAATCTCTGTTGGCTGCGGAGTGAAAGGGGGTGTGGCCTGACAGAGTTGGGGGTGTGGCTTAGTGAGACCTGGGGCGGGAGTTTTAAGTACTTCTTTTAGGGTGGCCTGAATTAAAGGTCAATACCATGCTTATTTATGAGGCCACGCAATGGGCAGCAGTGGAGGAAAACATCTTTTATTACTACTGAACTGTAGTAATAGAAAAAAACATAAGTTATATTTATGGTAACCGGAATACCTTTAACAGTGTCAGTAAATAGAAATGGATGAGATCCTCAGCTGCTAATAATTACATGGTTGTTATGGAAACCTGCCCTCCCTGTGTGTGTCTTTGCAGAGAATGGCAGTTGGAGTTTAAAACTAAAGTTCCCAGTTGTAATGTTGGTTAATGGAGATCATATTTTGGGAACCTCTCAGGAACGGTATGTCCTAGAGAGATGAGACCTGGTCTAAAACTTTCCCGGACACCTGATGTACCTGTGTGCCGAATTTGGTGAAAATCGGTCCAGTAGTTTGGTCGCGCATAGAGAACAGACAGACAGACAGAAACTCATTTTTATATAATTAGGAGATATTCAATGTGTGGTGGAGAGATGGATGATTAGGAAGGAATTATGTAAAGACTCCTCATTGACCAATGAAAGTATTATGTTTTTAATGGCTTTATTTAATACTAAGAACTATTTTCATTTTGGGTCTGAATATTATAATGCTAATCTATTGAGGTGCCTGTGGCCCCAAGCTATGTAAATGTACTTATGTCAGCTTTTGAGATGTGTGGGAATGTGAATTTAAACATCTATGTAGGTACTGGTGGCACTTTGTAAATGATGATTTCATTTTATGGCATGGTAGTAAAGAAGTCTTACTGAAACATGTAGAACATTTAAATGGTTGCAATGACTTGATACAATTTTCTGTGGAATATGACTAGAGATGAGCGAGTAGTGAAATATTCGAAAGTTCGAAATTCGATTCGAATAGACCGCGAAATTCGGCTATTCGACCAATTATCGAATCCCATTAAAGTCTATGGGAAAAAAATGCTTGCCACTTGGAAATCTCAATTCGACCACTTGGAGGTCACCAAGTCCACCCTGAAACCTCAGAAAAGGATGCCAACACTGCTGGAATGCAACTGGGACAGCAGGGGAAGCATGTCTGGGTGCATATAACGCGCCCAAGTCGCACTATTACGCCACTATCACAGCCTCTCAACAATACACTCCAAAGTCAATATAACCTCTCTGTAAAGTGAGACCATACAAGGAAACCTTCTTTCCTCTACATTGCCATGGACCCCAAGCCAAACTAGACAAAAAAGAAGATGAAATTCTGCATCCCTTAAAATCACGTTGCCTATGACAACCACAGATGGCATAGGCAAGGGGGAAAGCAAATAGACCCCACCCCTAATTGTCATTGTGTGTGTGTGTGAGATGTGGTCAGACATGTCTTCTTTAAAATGTAAAAACAACTCAAACACATGCAGAAGCCTTAAAATGCCCAAATTGTTGGCGCTTGAGATGTCAGTGACCCGACCTGGCCCAGTGTCATGTCTAGCAGGTAAAGCAGTGGGGATGTTGAGGGATGCGTAGGACCGCAAAAGGCAGGAAGAGGCCGTGGGCTGGCCAGAGGCTCATGGAAAATTTTGTGGAGGCCCAAGAGGTGAGACGTCTTAAAAATTGTGTGGAGGCTAAAGAGGTGAGACCTCTTAAAAATTATGTGGAGGCTCAAGAGCTGAGACCTCTTAAAAATTATGTGGAGGCCCAAGAGGTGAGACGTCTTAAAAATTGTGTGGAGGCTAAAGAGGTGAGACCTCTTAAAAATTAAGTGGAGGCCCAAGAGGTGAGACCTCTTAAACCATTTTGTGGAGGCCCAAGAGGTGAGACCTGTTAAAAATTATGTGGAGGCCCAAGAGGTGAGACCTCTTAAAAATTGTGTGGAGGCTAAAGAGGTGAGACCTGTTAAAAATTTTGTGGAGGCCCAAGAGGTGAGACCTTGATAAAAATTTTGTGGAGGCCCAAGAGGTGAGACCTGTTAAAAATTTTGTGGAGGCCCAAGAGGTGAGACCTTGATAAAAATTATGTGGAGGCCCAAGAGGTGAGACCTGTTAAAAATTTTGTGGAGGCCCAAGAGGTGAGACCTGTTAAAAAATTTTGTGGAGGCCCAAGAGGTGAGACCTTGATAAAATTTTGTGGAGGCCCAAGAGGTGAGACCTTGATAACATTTTGTGGAGGGCCCAAGAGTTGAGACCTTGATAAAATTTTGTGGAGGCCCAAGAGGTGAGACCTCTTAAACATTTTGTGGAGGCCCAAGAGGTGAGACCTGTTAAAAATTTTGTGGAGGCCCAAGAGGTGAGACCTTGATAAAATTTTGTGGAGGCCCAAGAGGTGAGACCTCTTAAACATTTTGTGGAGGCCCAAGAGGTGAGACCTGTGATAAAATTTTGTGGAGGCCCAAGAGGTGAGACCTGTGATAAAATTTTGTGGAGGCCCAAGAGGTGAGACCTCTTAAAAATTTTGTGGAGGCCCAAGAGGTGAGCCATAAATATCTAAATTTTTCTTATTTACGGAGCAATTCTACGGCGGTTAAGGAGGAGGAGGAGGAGGTGGAGGAGGAAATGGCACTTCATACAGATGGCACTTCACTTTTGGCTGCTTTCCACTGTTGGAGAAGCAAAGTCCGCGTCAATCCACTTGCTGTTCATTTTGATTAGCGTCAGCCTGTCGGCACTGTCGGTTGACAGGCGGCTGCGCTTATCGGTTATAATGCCCCCGGCTGCGCTGAACACCCTTTCTGATAGCACGCTGGCGGCAGGGCAGGCAAGCACCTCCAAGGCGTACAGGGACAGTTCCAGCACGTGTCCAACTTGGAGACCCAGTAAGTGTAGGATGCCGAGGGATCGGGGAGGACAGGGGTACGGTCTGCCAGGTACTCCCGCAACATCCGCCGATACTTGTCCCTCCTGCTGATAGCGGGCCCCGCAGTGATGGAAGTTGCACGAGGGGGTGCCATGAATGTGTCCCACACCTTGGAGAGTGTTCCGCTGGTGGCTGTGGGCCTGATCGATGTTGTGGGACTCTGGGAGACCTTCTCCTCTCTGCCGCCAGCGATGGTGGGTGGGAAAATCTCCATCATGTTCTGCACGAGTTCCCTCTGGTATTCCAGCAATCGATTCGTCCTCTCCTCTACCGGAATAAAAGAGGAGACGTTATCTTTATACCGAGGGTCCAGGAGTGCGAAGACCCAGTACAGTTTGTTCTCCACTATCCGGACAACACGTGTGTCCCGGGAAAAGCAGCCCAGCATGAAGTCAGCCATGTGTGCCAGACTCTGAATAGGCATGACGTCACTGCCCCCACCAGAAGGATCACTTGCCATTTCCTCCTCTTCCTCTTCCGCCTCCTCTCCGCCCCATCCGCGCTGAACCAATGGGACGCACACAGCCTGACTGCTACCCTCGCCGCCAGCATCCTCCTCCTCTTCCACAGCCACCTCCACGTCGTCCTCCTCCTCCTCCTGCAACTGCCACCGTGAAGCAGACAAAAGTGTGGTCTGACTGTGTAGCTCCGTTGCGTCTCCTCCTACCCCCGTCTCCTCTGCGTGCAATGCGTTCTCCCTTATTGCGATGAGCGATTCTTTAAGGACGCATAGGAGCGGGATGGTTACGCTCACTATAGCGTCCTCGCTGCTGACCTTCTTGGTGGACTCCTCAAGGATACGCAGTACATCACATATGTCTGCCATCCATGGCCACTCGTGGTTGGCAAACTGAGGGAGCTGAGTTGGAGGCACGCGTGGATTCATAATCTGGTACTCCATCAATGCTCTCTGCTGCTCACACACCCTGGCCAACATGGAATAGGTGGAATTCCAGCGAGTGGGCAGGTCGCACAACAGCCGATGTTCAGGCAAATGGAGGCGTTGCTGGAGTTTTTTTAAGCTAGCAGCAGCTACAGTTGACTTACGAAAGTGAGCGCACAAGCGCCGCACTTTCACCAGTAGCTCTGCCAGGTTGGGGTAAGTCTTTAGAAATTTTTGGACTACCAGATTAAAAACGTGGGCCAGGCATGGTACGTGATTGAGTTGGGCAAGCTCCAGAGCCGCCACCAGGTTACGGCCGTTATCGCACACGACCATGCCTGGTCCTAGCTGCAGCGGCGACAGCCACATCTCCGTCTGCTGCAATATGGCGTCCCTCACTTCTGGGGCGCTGTGCTTCCTGTCGCCCAAGCTGATGAGCTTAAGCACCGCCTGCTGACGTCTCCCCGCGCCAGTGCTGGCAACGCTTCCAGCTAGCGGCTGAGGGCGATGTTAAGGCAGAGGAGGAGGAGGAGGAAGAGGAGGGGGGTGTATCAGAACCCATGCTGGCAATCTTGGGCGGGGGTGGTAGGTAGGCCGTCTCTGTTTGCGACCCCGTCCCCACTTCCACAACATTCACCCAGTGTGCCGTCAAAGAGATGTAGCGTCCCTGGCCGCAAGCGCTTGTCCACGAGTCGGTGGTCAAGTGGACCTTTGCGCTGACTGCGTACCTCAGGGCCCGCCTGATGTTACGCGACACGTGCTGGTGCAGGGCGGGGACGGCACTCCGGGAAAAGTAGTGGCAGCTGGGGACGGAAGAGCGAGGTGCGGCAGCCGCCATCAGGTCGCGGAAGGCCTGCGTCTCCACAAGCCTAAACGGCAACATCTCCAGGGCCAGCAGTTTGGAGATGTGGCAGTTTAAGGCTTGGGCTTGGGGGTGACTCGAGGCATACTTCCGCCTGCGGTCAAACGCCTGCAAGATGGACAGTTGTTGGGACGAGGAGTGTGAAGGTGCAGGCGAAGAGGCGGGGGAAGGGGAGGCTGAAGGAGAAGGCCCCAAAGTAGCCGAGGCAGAGGCAGATGTGGAGGTGTCCTGGCTGGACGTCTGGACCGCAGTGGCAGCACACAACAAAGGGGAAGAGGCAGTGGCAGCAAGACCGGGCGCAAGTTGTATTGCGTTTGCTCTCTCCCACTCAGCCCAGTGCTTGAATTCCAAGTGACGTCGCATGCCTGAGGTGGTCATATTGCTCTTCTCAGAGCCCCTACTCAGTTTTGAGTGGCAGAGTGTGCAAACCGCGCTCAGTTTGTCATCCGCACAAACATTAAAAAAATCTCCACACCACAGAAGTACGAGGCCTCGATGGGGGAGCTTCGCGCGACTGCCCGCTGCCGGGAACAGCTTCGGGCCTGCTGGCTGTGGCCTCACTTCTCTGTCTGGACTGTCCTCTGCCTATGGACATCCCTCTGCCTGTGGACATCCCTCTGCCTCTGGACATCCCTCTGCCTCTGGACATCCCTCTGCCTCTTGCTGCCTTTTTCGGTTGCTGCGCAGGACCACCACCTCTCCACCTGCTTTCCTCGCTGGACATCACCCCTGGCCAAGTGGGGTCGGTCATTTCGTCATCCACCACCTCCTCTTCCACTTCCTCACTCTGCTCCTCCTGCTGCCCACTGGACATTCCAACAGCCTCCCTTGATGGCAACTGCGTCTCATCATCATCATCGCTCATGATAACAGATGCTGGCTCAGGGTCCACATCAGCAGGAGATGGCGAAAACTCAAGTGTTTGGGCATCACTACAAACAAATTCCTCTGCTAGCTCCTGGGATTCTTCCGGCACATCTGAAAAAGGACCCGAAAAGAGCTCCTGGGAGGGGTCAATGGTGGGATGACTCTGTTGGCCAGGTGTGGAGGAAGGAGGGTCAGAGTGAGACTGGTGTGGATGACTGGCTGGTGGACAACTGTGTGGAAGCGCTATCGGCTATCCATTGCACCACCTGTTCAACCTGCTCAGGCCTCAACAGCGGTGTAACCCGCCCCCTGCTTAACTGTCCCATAAAGGCAGGGATTCTGGATGAGCGGGATCCTGGCTGACCCTCACCAGCACGCATTGTATCCCCACTGGCTTCAACAAGGCCCCCAACAGCATTTCCGCGCCCCGTCCTCGTCCACGTCCTATTTCCGCTAGCCCCCCTCCGCATTTTATTTTTTTTTGGTTACAATATTTGCCTTCACAGCCGTGAAATTTTTTGCAAGAGATCGCACAGTACACAGTTGCCAATTATAAGGCCTATATATTTTATATTTTCAAGGTACACAGACCGTGTACTAACTGTTCAGGTACGGTGTGTATGTAACAACAGGTATTTAAATTAGTTTGCAAAGAGACGCACAGTACAGTTGCCAATTATTAAGGCCTATATATTTTAATATTTCAAGGTGTACACAGCCGTGTACTAAACTGTTCTAGACGGTGTGTATTTAACAACAGGTATTTAAATTAGTTTTGCAAGAGAACGCACAGTACAAGTTGCCAATTATAAGGCCTATATATTTTATAGTTCAAGAGTACACAGCCGTACTAACTGTTCAGACGGTGTGTATTTATAACACCAGTACAGTAATTATAAATATAGTTTGCAAGAGAATGCACAAGTACAGTTGCCAATTATAAGGCCTATATATTTTATAGTTCAAGGTACAAC
>ONZH01014215.1:0-47366 GCA_900303285.1 Rhinella marina
GGGTTAAATGTCTGACTGGCATTATCACTGATCACAGACATTAGCTCTGGTTGTCTGCTGTCTCCACTCTGAAAACAGGCTCCAATTTTAAAAAACCCAAGATCTGCCTTACATGTACATGTCAGGAAAGGGTTAAAGAGGACCTGTCACCACTCCTGACATGTCTGTTTTAATAGCTTCATGTATCCCCCATGTAATAACAATTCTGGAACAGCTATTCTTATGGCTCTATGTTGTGCTATTCCTCTATTATTTCTACTAGAAGTTATGAATGAATTGCTAGCAGTCTGCAGTAAGGGAGTAAGGGTACAGAGGGGAGGTAACCAGTTGGAGGTGTGTACCTGCACAGACTAACTCTATCCAATCAGTGCTGGCATTTTCAGACTGTGCAGGTACACACCCCAACTGGTTGGTTACCTCGCCTCTGTACCCTTACTGCAGACTGCTAGCAATTCATTCATAACGTCTAGTAGAAATAATAAAGGAATGGCACAACATAGAGCCATAAGAATAGATGCTCCAGAATTGTTATTACATGGGGAATGCATGAAGATATTAAAACAGACATATCAGGAGTGGTGAAAGGTCCTCTTTAAATGGTCACTTGAACAAAGTCCACTATAATTGTCATATAATTGCGTCTCAGAACAATACATCAGGTTGGGGTATATTTTAATGAACTGAATTCATTTAATACATAACTTTGGAAATTTGAAAAAATAAATGGTCACTTGGACAGAGTCAACCATCATTGCTATCTAACTTTGCTACAGAACAATACATTAGGCTTGGGACACTAAACTAAGATATGGAAATTGGAATTTATAGCTTAAAGGGTACTTTCACACCTGCGGCATCGGACCCGGCAGCGTTCCGGTGGGTGAACAGCCCGCCGGATTGTGCTGCCGCACTGTGGGGCCGGAATGGGGCCTAATTGACTGTAATGGGGGCGGGCCACGGATCCGGCCGCAGCACAGCAAACCCTGCCGAGAGGTGGCCGGAATGAAAGTACAACATGCTGCAGCACTGACAAAAATGTCTGCCGGCCTCCCTGGATTAAGTATCAAACTGATACTGTCTCCTATTTCTAAAATCTCTCTATCAATTATTTGATCTATCTATTGTCATCTCTTCACTGTCTAAATTCAATCCTAACCCTCTCATGTACAGAAGAGTCTGGAATATACAGGCATTTTCTAGTTGGGATCTTTTATTGTGCCTATTACATGTCCACTGAGTCATCTCTGCACCTCACCTACAGTCCCTCATAATTGGCTGAGGCTGCTTTCAAAATATTATGGGCAAGCCCGCCAGGCCGGGACTCTGCTTGAGGTCATGTGACCATTCATCTTCTCTGTCTTCTGAAATGGGGGATACCATTTTGAGTGATGTTGCGTAGGACAAATCTCATGCTTCATTTCTCTTCCCTATGAAAAAATGCTGTATCATATTTTTTAATTACTCTGATTTTTATTATTCCTTTGTTATTCCTACTACAAATGTATGAATAAATTGACAACTGGGAGTTACCAGTTGTGGTTGTGTCCCTACAAACACAATATCCAATCGGTGCACATGATGTGATGCGGTGTCCTAATAGTTCCGAAGTTGAGTGAGCCGGCTAGAGGTCAAGACACAGACACACATACAAGATGTGTTTCTCGTAATGGACTTCTTTTTTGTAATGAGTTGTGCATGTATTTATACACAGACAAACACAATAAAAGTATCCTAGTGTAGACAAACTTTGAGTTACTATGTTTGGTTTGAGATAAGAAAATGAATGGTCAGCATTAGGGATGAGCGAACTTTTGAAAAGTTCGTTTAGTTTTGGTTCAACGAATTTGCTTGAAGTTCGGATTCGTACTAACCGAACCTAAAACGAACCTTGCTATAATGGCTGAATAATTGCTGCAAAAATAATGGGAGTCTGGTAGGGTATAGTTTTGTTTACTTGCAGTTGCTATTACAATGAAAAAGTAGAAAAAATCAAAGTGACTTCAACAACGGCGACGCAAAATATACGCATATTTAAGAATTTAAACTAATGCGTACGCTAATGCGAACATTCCTACTCAAGTAACGAACATACAGTGTAGCGTTGTCAATTGTACGCTACTTAACTGAATATGTACGCATTAGCGTACAAATACACTGCGTTTGCGAACATTTCTACTCAAGTAACGAACATACAGTGTAGCGTTGTCAAAGGTACGCTACTTAACTGAATATGTACGCATTAGCGTATGCATTGGCGTACATTCTCAATAAATATGTGTATATTTGGCGTCGCCGTTATTTTAACCAGATTCGTTACGAACTTTATCAAAATTCGGTTCGGTTACGAACCGAACTTTTGGGAAAGTTCGTAACGAATCTGGTTCGTTACGGTTCGGTTCGCTCATCCCTAGTCAGCATGGATGGATTAGAGGCCCACCAAAGTCCATTGGTCCATAGGTTAAATCCCCCTCTTGTGTAAGTGCAGGTTATACATAGATATAAAATGAATACATCTACAAAATGGATGCCTTTATACTTTCCCTCACACACACAATGTCAAAATGTGTAAGGACACACTACTCTGACAAAGGAAATTCCCAGTTTTCAACTTAGGGCTCATGCACACGAACGTGTGTGGTCAGTGCCCGTGCTGTGGACCACAATTTGCGGTCCACAAGGCACGGGCACTGACAGTGGGGCCGCCGGATTCGGATAGCGGACCCATTCACTTGAATGGGGTCCGTGATCTGCATCCCATGGTCCGCACTACAAAAAAAGTAGTGCATGCACTACTTTTTTGCGGTGCGGAGGCACAGCCAGAAACACCACGGAAGCACTCCGTAGTGCTTCCGTGGTGTTCTGATCCGTGCCTCCGTTCCGCATCTCCGGGATTGCGGACCCATTCAAGTGAATGGGTCTGCAATCCGTGATGCGGGGTGCACACAGCCGGTGCCCATGTATTTTTTTTGTGCCATTATTTCTTCCCTTTGCTTTTTTGGTGGGTCAGCGTGCCCTGTGTAATTTTTTTGCCCCATTTTCTAGATTTTTTGTCCTATAGACAGAAACTCCAGTGCTCATGATAGGAGTACAATTGTCAATGTGTGTTGCGTTTTTATAGTGTTTTTAAACTGATTTTTTTTTTACCTGTCTTTTTTGCTTATTGATCTACAGAGGAAGTGACATCAAAGGGGGTAAATACTTTCTTGTAGAAAAATGCACATGGTTAACACAGGGGGGAAAATGTTACAAAAATGCTACTGAGAGGACACAAAAAAGGCAATAAAAACACAACACAATGTTGGCATTTTGCATGCATTTTTGTATTTTTGAAGTTTTAAATGGTTTTTCATAGACTTAGGCCTTATTCACATAGTCAGTGTTTGGTCAGTGATTTCCATCAGTGATTGTGAGCCAAAACCAGGTGCAGGTCATAAACACAGAACTGGAGGAAATGTCACCATTATGCCTTATACAGTAGCCCACGAGTATAACAATGAACGAGCAAGTGGATTGTTTTTTTTTGTTTTTTTTTATTACCCACAAGCCATAGAAGATGCTGAAAGTGGTCCCCGTTTAGGTCTCTACATCTTTAAGCATGTCGGATTATGTTGGCTGTTACTGCTTGCAGCTCTTCAGCAGTGATGCTGCGGGCAGTGTTTGTGATGTTCTTGAGTTCATCCAGGGAATGTGGATTGTTAGTGGACACTTTCTGGTTTAACTTTCACCACAGATAAAAAAACATACAGTATGTGGACAAGTCTGGGGAACGTGGTGGCCATAACCCCTTGCTCATAGTTCGCTTCACCGTTCATGAACCCGTGCCAGTGAGTTCTGTAAGGTGTGGCATGTTGCCTCATCTTGTTGAAAAAAGCAGGATATTTTTTTTCTTCTGGTGTTAGTTGGTTGTAAAACTGTTCAGAGATGTCCAGGTATCTTGTGGTATTCAGTAGGGTTGAGCCAATTGAAGTAACCGAAGTGGACTTCAATTTCAATTTCAGGGAAATTCGATTTGCTGAGAAGCCAAATTTCCCCTTGCTTTGTGGTAACAAATCAATTTTCTCTGAAGGCTTTTAGGGGTTAATCAGTAAAAAAAAAAAAATGCTCACTTTATCCATTTGGGCATGAAGAGGCCACCGCAGCCAACTGGATTGAAGATCCTGGACAAAATCTCAGCGTGATTATGTCAACACACACCATGCAAGATTTTGCTCAGATTCTTCAATCAAGATGGCTGTGGTGGGCTCTTCGCGCTCAAATGGATAAGGCCTAATAGTTATTTTACCATATATTTATTTTTCAGTGGTGAAACCATGTGATATTGTATAATCTGGAAGAACTGTATTTATGTCATTGTATGGATTTTAAATGGTTTCACAGGGATAAGATTTACTGGTTGTAAGTTTCCTATATAAAACACAATTGAAATAATAGAGTGAAAATTCCAACTTTATGTTTCAGAGCCGTGTACTGCAAAGGAAAGGGACATGGAAAATAATAATATACAGCTAAAGTGGGTTCCTAATAGAAAGCTTTACAGTAGACATGGTGACGCTGTACAGTTTGTTTGTAAACCTGGATATGAAGCTCCTCCTGACACTCAGATGAGAATTACTTGTGATCAAGGAAGTTTGGAATATCCAAAATGCTTTAAGAGAGGTAAGTGTTAAAACATAGGTGTGTGCACAGAGTGATCCGATTTACTACTGCTACCACCAAGTGGCCAATGGTGTAGCAATTGCTACTTGATACAGGTTTGGTTCTTGTACTGTAAATATATAGTGAGCTTGGTTCCAAGAGCTGTCAAGGGTCACAAAACCCTTGATGTCATAGAGATGTTGTGAAAGGTTTGTGTCGGTGGAGGTCTCATACCTCCACCAATTGCTAGAACAAGGTCTTGCATAGCAGGCTGTCTCTCCCCCATTGCACGAGATGAAGCGACACAGACTCAGTAGAAAGTCTATGGGCCTGTTTTGCTTCTGTCTCCTGCAGTGAGGAAAGAGAGACAGAGAGCTATGTGAGCCCTTCTCTCTTCTAGGAATCCGTGGGTATCTCAGCACATCGCTATAACATATCATAGGTTTTGTGAAACCTTAGTGACTCATTAGGCCAGACAGATACGAGCGAGTTCAGTGTGTGAAACTTTCAGTGTGTGTCAGAGTGAGATCGTGTTCTGACTGCTACTCCTCAGACAGGGTCGCACAGTATTATAACGATTTAGAACTGTTAGACCTCTATCTACTGAATTACACTGACAGTATTATGTTGGTGTATTTCAGTAGATTCCAGGACTTTCAGGGTCACACACCTTATATATGATTATAATGCTGTGCAGCCCTGTCAGAGGAGTGAAGGTCAGAACGGGATCTTATACTGACACACACGCAACCACGCGCTGAACTCACTCATGTGTGCCTGGCCAAAATGCACTTGTGTTTAAGTACAACCACATTAACATTTGTAGCAGTGAGATCTCACCACTAGATGGTGCTGTTGCACAATAAAGGGAATACAATATGCCAATCCCAGGTTGATGTCACTGTTTAGGCAAGAAAAGATAAGTGGACCTGATAAGAACGGTAAGGTGCTATCTAGGAGGAGAAAAGCAAATGCCCTGGTAAGGCTTGCATCCCCCTGCTGGGGATGCAGACCATTAGCCCTATTACAGGGGATACTGCAAAAGGGGAGATACTGAGAGTGTGTTGTCCAGCCCTATGGAAGACCTCCCAAGTGTCCCTATTTTGGAGGGACAGTCCCTCTTTTTGACCCTGTCCCTCTTTTTGATCTGAGGTATACATTTTCATTATTATATTTACAATATTGACCCAGAAAGTATTTCTCTGGTTTCACTCTGTATATTTGAGCCCATCTTGTATATTATTTCATTATTTGATGCAGTTGAGATTTTAGGAATTTCTATAGTCAGATTATTTTTGCGTCATTTCGTAAGAGAAAACTATTGAAGTGTATAGACATGGAGGAAAAGTGGATCTTTCACACAATGAACCAAAAGTGTCCCAAAGTATCCAAAAAGTTGAGAGGTATGCTAAGGGAGCAGACACAGAGGACATTGTTCCCCATGGTGTGGTAGCACCAAATGATGTGTGCATTCCCCTGCTAGAGTTGTGCTGCAGTAAGGCTAGTTTCACACAAGGATTAAAACTATCCAGCAGCCTGCTGGAGTTCATCGTATTTGGCATAGCCGGATGCTGCTTTTTCCCACCAGATGCCATTGTCTATAATTGGACCTTGCAGGGATCCAGCTGGTTTCGGCATGAGTGCAGCGGTTTTTGTCTGGCCGAATCCCAGCATTAGTGATGGTCCCATTATCCACTGGTCTACATCAATTTCGCTGACTACAAGATAACATCTGATATTTATGTATTTTGGGGTGCTGAATCCGAAAATCACATCCGTTTCCTCCAGTCACATCCAGTTTTCCGCAAAACGCAATTTTTTTCCTAAAATTCTTACATTAATAACAAAGCATTACAATAATTATATTATTTAGATATGCTGAGTAAACAAAAAGGTAATGATGCACAGAAAGATATGCTGAAAACATAAGCAGTCTAGCTAATACGAGTATTAATTAAAGAGGGACTACCACCACCCCCCACTATAGTAAACTAAGCCCACCACTGAATAGCTCTTGGGATGCTGATTCCAGCGGTACCTTTACTTTGTTGATCCGATGTTCTAATACGAAAATATGGCTGTGTAAAGTTTCCCCTGTGCTCTGAGTCTCGGTGCACTCCATGAATATTATTATAAGGTGACTGGGATCTGTAGTGCTGAAATGCTGATCCTGGAAGGTCCTCAAAATCTTCATTTGTAAAATGCATTTCATACACTGTTTGCAAACTTGAACATCTGAGCAAAAGGACCTTTGATGACCCAGCTAAATCACATGACTTTTGACATCATCAAAGGTCCTTTTGCTCAGAAGATGTATTCAGTTGTTCAAGAGGCTTACAAATCGCAGCAAGTTTTTATTCTGAAAATCTGTTTTAATTTGTGAAAATGTCTTCCAACACTCGAACTGTTTGTGGACAATGCAGGAATGATCCTGATATATTATGTTATATTTGTGGCTGTTTTACAACACCGAAACAAAGGACAAATATATCAGACTTTGCACAAAAGGCTTATCATGCATATTATGGTGTTAAACTTGGAGACCAGGACAAATCTTGGGCGCCACATAAAGTGTGCAGGACATGTGTTGAAAACCTAAGTGGACTAAGGGTCAGAGAAAATCTCTCAAATTTGTAGTGCCAATGGTGTGGTGGGAGCCTCAAAATCATGTTGATGATTGCTACTTTTGTATGGTAATTATTACAGGCATGAACACAAAGACAAAATCTTCCACCCAGTACCCAAATCTCCCTTCAGCTCTAAGACCAGTTGCTCACTGCGTCGAAGTTCCTGTACCTGTCTTCACCACTCTGGAAATTTCCGACGACGAAGAATTCTGTCCTTCCAATTCTTCCACAAACACCAGTGAGGTAGATTTTGTGGCTTCAGAAGTTGATGTCAGAATTCGCCAGCCGTTCACTCAAAGTGTTGCTGCCCCCACTGCATATAAAATTGGGACTCATGAAACAGTTCGTTAGGGCTTTAGATCAAGATGATGATTGCTTCAAGTACCTGTGCACCAAATTTCCTGCTCTTTCACACGAGAAGTTGAAAGCTGGAATATTTGATAGCCCACAAATTAGGTTTCTGATGAAAGACAGAGAATTCCTTAACACGATGAAAACCATAGAAAAGGATGCTTGGTCTGCTTTTACTAATGTGATTACAGATTTTCTTGGCAACTTTAGGGCCAAAAATTATAACCTTTTAGTTCAAAATTTGCTGATAGCTTTTCAAAAACTGGGAGCAAACATGAGTGTCAAATTACGTTTCCTTCATAGCCACCTAAACTACTTCCCTTCCAATCTTGGAGCAATGAGTGAGGAGCAAGGAGAACATTTTCATCAAGACCATGGAACATAGATACCAAGGCAGATGGAACACAAACATGATGGCCGACTACTGTTGGTGTTTACAGCGAGACAACCCTGATCATAACTATTCCAGAGCTTCTAAAAAAAGAAAATTTCTTCCTTAAAAATAAAATGTAAATTTAAAAAGTAAATATAAAAATAAAATTTACACAACTATTGCTCTCTTGGTTATATAATTGACTTTTTTTTACATGAAAAAAATATATTACGTGCTATGGCTTTTTCAAAAATTTTATTACTACTGATATTCGACTTTAAAATCTTTACTAAAACATTTCTCATTTGTGAAAAAAATTGACGTGTTACATTTTTTTTTACTTCATATCTGGAATCAGCACCTTTCATTTTAGTAAAATCAGCAAAAAAACCTAGATCAGCAGAATTTTTTTTTTCAAATGTACACCAGTGTTATCGATAATGGGGTCTTGCAGTGCCCTAGCCCTATCCAGCTATGCCAGATACGATGAACTCCTCTACTGGAACAGCCTGCCAGATACTTTTAACGCTAGTGTGAAACTAGCCTAGGGCCTGGGTTGCTGAGTCCCTGACGAGAGACAAGTAGCACTGGCGCCTTGGCTCAGGTGAATGTGAGGTGGCTGCACATGAGAGAGAGAACTGACCCATAGTGCTGCTCAGGATCCTGCAGATTAGATGGTTGCATTGGTTGCAGTGACGCAGAGATTGACCGAATGCCATGTTTGAAACCGTGGTTCCTCTAAGACAGAATGAGCAGCGGGAACACTGTTAGTGCCACTAGAGCTAATGCTGTGTCCGTTCAACAGCCTCTGGAGACACTTGACCTGGATAGGATGGGTAGAGTAAGGTGAATCCCTACCAAAGGCCAGGATATATAGTGTGATGGCTGCAAAAGAAGAAGGACCCAGAGAGCTGGTCATCTAGTGGCCTGAAGGCCTGACATCGCACCTGTAGCATTGAGGTCCACTTGGGACATCTGTAGTTGTAGACAGTGCCTCTTTGTGAGAACCGCTCAGCTTGCCCTGCCCTTTTAAGAAACTTGCAACCATTAATAGTGCCTTAAGAGACTATAAATATGAGTTATGGTGCAACATCATAAGTGATGCTCTCTTTTAAGGAGTGATTTATTGTATATACCCAGGGGTGTCGCTAAAGGCTCATGGGCCCTGGTGCAAGAGTTCAGCTTGTGTTTCACTTCCTTCAGTGCTGTGTGGCCAGGGGCAGGGAAGCACATAGCCTTTGGCTGCCAGAGGCAAAAATTTAAATGGCATCTACCCCAACTTCCCTCCCCCAAATGCCAAATTCTTGACCAAATGCCTTCCCTCCAGCCAGAGGTGTAACTTGACCAGCATGCACTTTCTAGAATCTTCTTAAGTGGTACAAGGGTCTTTAGGCCCCCTCAGGCTCCAGAGCCTAGTAGTGACTGCTACCTCTGCACCCCTTATAGCTACTCCCGTGTATATCTGTGTAGTAAAGTTGTGTTGTATTGCTGCAGAGAATATGCGTGTCTCCGTCTGCCATTTATTCTGTGACATCGAAACAACCGGTATCCCCCTGTTATTACATACTTTATGTTATAAGCTCATCTACACACTACACTTATTCTGTTATTATATTTACACCCTTTACTTTTATATACTGGGAAAGTGTGCACTGTACAGTCTCTCCAGTACCACAGGATAGGGAAATCCCAAGTGTCTGATTGGTGAGGGTCCGAATGCTGGGGCCTCCGCCGATCATGACATTGGTGGCTCAGTTTTCCCCTGTTTCAATGGAGCCGCAATAACGCATGTGCTGCCACTCCATACTACTCAATGGGACTGCAGTATTTGTACTAACTGTCTCTTGCAGTCCCATACAGCCAAATGGAGCGATGTGTGCGTGCTCATGCGAATCCTCAACTCCATTTAACACTAGGCCCCCATACTCATGATTTGGGGACCAGGGGGTCAGATCAAGGGCGGACTGGGAAATTAAAGTGGCCCTGGAAAAAACCCTAAAAGTTGCCCCAGTGTTGTAGATGGGGCCAATGCAAGTTGGTAGGGTCAGTAATACCACAGTGCAGCACAGAATACCTTCCCACAGAACCAAATATCACAGTGCAGAACAAAATACCTCCCCAGAAGCTGTCCTTCTGTGATGGCCATCAATAGCTGACACGTATTGTTCTCCTTATCCACCAATTGTCTCTAATATGGATATGGAGCAGATGTGGGCTACAACACCAATCCAGCCCTACATTCAGCATGCTGCCTGGACTTTCTTCAATAATGAGCCCTATAATGTCTCAGTAGTATATACACAGCCAGCGGCAGTGAGGAAGTCTACAGTCATCGGCCCATAGGAAAAACTTCTTGTATGGTCTATGGCCAGTTCTTCCCTGGATCAGACCCCATACCAATCAGATACTTATCCCCTATGCTGTGGATAGGAGATAAGTCTTTGTAATGGAACAATCCTAATTTCACTTCGGTTAGAGTGTTGCCACATGTTCAGGGTTGTGCTGTCCCAGCATTTATTTTCTCCATTATCATTATTGCCTATTTGTGTTGTTGTATAATTATTATGTTATGCAATGCTGCCACCCTGTGGTCAGTCTTGTTACAGGTTCTGAATGTATAATGTAATTCCCATATGCCTTTGCTCTCTGCTTTCTCCTCCCTTTTTGTGACATCAGTTCCTGTTTTTCTCAGTTCCTGAGGGGTCTTGTCCAGCAACAGACACAGAGCTGGAGAGAGCATTCGTTTTTGACCTCTAATGTCCCCTAAGGTCCTCTAATATTCTGTTATATCCTCTAATGTCCTCCATATGTAAATCTTCAATAAACTACCAAAGCATCTTCATCTGCATCCTGCTCACTGGATCTTCACATGCAACTGGTACCATGGCTTATGGGATATTAGTTAGTTCAGCTATCTACCATTGCTTGTACAGGGATTACCACTCACAACCAGTCAGAGACTTCTCTAATGTACATCTGTGGCAGAATAGTCAAAAACGAGGTTTATATCTTCAGTCTTTGCATGTCTACACGCAGTCTGCAAGCAAGCTTGGAACTGGCCGCCATCTTACCTGCACGTGGCTTCATAAGCACAGTGAGTAAGCTGAAATCCTTTCTTAAAGTGACAGTGCCACTTAATCAGAAACAACATGTCCACAAGAGGCTCAGTCGATTTCTCGGTCACTGAACATAGGGAAACTCACCCTGCTCCCAAAAACTCAGATATACAGGAAGCAGAGTCCATGTTCACTGAGGAACTAACTGTACGATCTAAACGTGTTATTAAGCCAACACAAAAGATTAGAGAGAACTTTGAGGCAACCAAAGAAGAGTTCAGTGACAATTTAAATGATTTATGTCAAAGAACAGAACACTATATAGCAGCTCTTTTACGCTGTAATAATGACACACCAAAGTTAACCACAGCATTGAATCATTTAACTAACGCCTATGTCCGCTATCAGCGACTATCTGCAAGATACATCTCTTTTCTGAGTGAATCCGATTTTGATGATGCCTCAGAAGAGTTGAGAGAGAGAAAGGATCTCCTCCAAGAGAAGGATGCCTTAGTACAAGACACTAAGAGTAAAGCAGAACTCCGCATTGCACACTTGCAAGAAGTGAGATCCCATCGATCAACTTCAACCATATATAAACTTTCATCTTCCAAAACCTCCCGTTCCGGAAGGTCAGTGCTACATGACAAGCTTCTAGAGATCCGGGAAGAAGCAGAGGAAGCTAGTGTTAGAAGTTCCTTTGCTAAGAAGGAGGCAGAGGCAGAAGCCCAACTAAAAATTCTCCAATCAGAAAGAGAAGAAGCAGCTGCCTTAGCTAAACTGAAGGTCTTCGAGCAAGCATTAGGCCAAGGTACTGATCTAGACTGTTTCATCCCAGGAGAAATGGAAGACCCAGCTCACCGCACTGCCAGATATGTGTTAAGGGAATCACCGCCTGTTCCTTAAGGGAATCAACCGAGAACAGGCGCTATCCAGATTCATCTCTTTGCAACGTACTTTGAAAAACAAACCTGAAATGGAAAACCATTTTGTGGCCTTCATGGAAAGGATATTTCACAATGATCATGCAGCGTTAGCCCCACCTTTGCAAGAGCATGAAGAATGCTGGTACCTTCCCTCTTTTGGAGTATATCACCCACAGAAACCAAATCACATAAGAGTGGTGTTTGACTCAAGTGCCAAACAACAACGTTCTTCTCACCGGTCCAAACCTGACCAATAATCTGGTAGGAGTACTTATGAGATTCAGAAAGGAGCCAATTGCCATTACTGCTGACATTGAACAAATGTTTCATTGCTTTATCGTATGGCAAGACCACAGAAATTGCCTCAGGTTTCTTTGGCACCAAGACAATGACACCAGCAAGGAAATGGTTGAATACCGCATGAAGGTTCACGTGTTCGGTAACAGTCCTTCACCTGCTGTCGCTTCATATGGCCTACGTAGGGCTGCCTCTGATGGTGAGTCAAAGTTTGGGAAGGACTTTTTTGAAAGAGACTTCTACGTGGACGACGCATTCAAATCCTTGTCCACAGCAGATAAAGCCATAGACTTGCTCAAAAGGACACAAGCTATGCTTTCAAAATCTTGTCTGAGGTTACATAAAATCGCCTCTAATTGTCCCGCTGTAATGAAAGACTTCCAGCCCAGTGATCACACCACAGAATTCAGAGACTTGAATCTAGGGATAGACAATCCACCAGTACAGAGAAGTCTGGGTTTGAGGTGGGACTCATCAAATGACTCCCTTGGTTTTCAAGTAAGCTGTGCAGATAAACCATTTACTAAACGGGGAGTTCTCTCAGTGGTGAACACTTTGTAGCACCTTTGACTGTACAAGGCAAATTCCTGTTAAGACAGCTCTCAGAGTCTATTGCAGACTGGGATGCTCCACTGCCATCTGATAAACAGCAAAAATGGAAGGAATGCTTGCATGCATTAGACAGTACGCATATACCACAATGCTACACTCCAACTACCCTTACAACAACTCGGAGGAAAGAAGTCCACATATTCTCAGACGCATCTTCTGAAGCTATTGCCTATTTGAAAGTAATAAAATGTTACTTGGAAGCTCATGTTGGATTTCTGTTTGGAAAGGCTAAATTAGCTCAGAAACCTGAAAACACCATTCTTAGGCTCGAACTTTGTGGAACTGTACTAGCTGTAGAGATTGCAGACTTTATACAGCGAGAGCTAGATATTCATGTGGATGACATTCAATTTTACACAGATAGCAAGGTTGTTCTGTGTTATATATACAACCAGTCGAAACGCTTCTATGTATATGTAAGTAACCACATTGAAAGGATTAGAAAGTCCTCTAAACCTGAACAGTGGCACTATGTTCCATCTCATCTCAATCCCGCAGATTGCGCCACCAGACCAGGATCTGGTAGAGTTTCTGCATATTCTTCTTGGTTAACAGGTCCAGAGTTTTTGCTTAACCAGAGTGAAGAAACTGCAACTCAAGATGTCTTCAGTCTCCAAGACCCTCATGAAGATCCAGAGATTCGCCCTGAAGTTAGTACCCTTGCCACCAAGTCTGAAAGGATGCCTGACTTGGGCTGTCATCGCTTTGAACGCTTCTCCAGATGGTCTAGACTTGTTCGCACCATTGCAAGGTTAGTCCACATTGTACAGTGTTTTCGTGCTGAGAAACGTAGCGCTAAATGTTGTAGTTGGCACGTGTGCCATAAACCTCTCTCTGCAGAAAATATTGCCCTATGCGAGTTGCTTGTGATACGTAACGTACTGCAGAGTGCCTTTCACAAGGAACTAAAATGTATACATGACGAGCAAGACATTCCAAAAAGCAGCCCCATTGCTAACTTGAAACCAGTAATTGACGATCATGGCATGCTGAGAGTTGGTGGTCGCCTAAACAAGTCTAAGTTAGAGATTTCAGAAAGGAATCCTCTTATTATACCTGCTAATCACCATATTACTACGCTGCTAATACAGCATTATCATGAAGGAATCAAGCACCAAGGCAGACATTTCACTGAGGGCGCTTTAAGAGCCACAGGTTTTTGGATAGTGGGAGCAAAAAGACAAGTTGCTCATATAATTCACCATTGCATTAAATGTCGCAAGGCAAGAGGAAAATTACAACATCAACAAATGTCTGATTTGCCAGTTGCAAGGACAAGCACTGAACCACCGTTTACTTATGTTGGTCTGGATGTCTTTGGGCCATGGACAGTCACTGCACGTAAAACCAGAGGTGGTCATGCAGTCAGCAAACGATGAGCAGTGTTGTTTACTTGCTGAAGTGTACGTGCCATACACATTGAGGTAATAGAATCCATGGACGCTTCTAGCTTCATCAATGCCTTAAGACGATTTCTCTCCATCAGAGAACCAGTAAAGCAAATAAGATCTGACTGCGGAACCAACTTCATAGGTGCCTGCCGAGAATTACAAATCGATTCAAAGCCAATTCAAAACTACTTGGCCAACAATGGTTGTACATGGATCTTTAACCCCCCTCATGTCTCACATATGGGCGGTTCATGGGAAAGAATGATAGGTATCACTCGCAAAATATTGGACTGCGTGCTTATGGACTCAAACTTCTCAAGGCTCACCCATGAGACTTTGACTACCTTCCTAGCTGAAGTATCTGCTATTGTCAACTCGAGACCTCTTGTACCTGTATCTATGGACCCAGAATCCCCTGCCATTCTCACTCCAGCAGCTCTTCTCACTCAGAAGTTGGTAAGAAACTCCTGGCCCATGGGTCTCATCTCAAAAATCTTCACCAGTGAAGATGGCAAGGTCCGTAAAGTGGGAGCGACCATCGCAAAACAAGGCGTTTCCAAGTCCTTCATCACACCTGTATCTGAGATTGTTCTTCTCTTACCTGTTGAGAAATGATTTTCACTTGCCATGAGGAACTTTTATGGAACTTTTCGTCCTTTTAGTCGTTCATCACTGGACTATTCCTAGAAAATTGCAGATATTCTAACCATTGGACTGTTCCTGTCCACCCATTCAAGTTTATAGTGTTTTCTTGTTACTTTTTATCTTTTAGGTTCCAGTATTTCTACTGAAAATTCATATAGACATTCATGTTTACTATATAGTGAAATCCAAGGATTTCAGACGGGGAGTGTGCTGTTCCAGCATTTATTTTCTCCATTATCATTATTGCCTATTTGTGTTGTTGTATAATTATTATGTTGTGCAATGCTGCCACCCTGTGGTTATTCTTGTTGTAGGTTCTGAATGTATTATAATGTATTTCCCATATGCCTTTGCTCTCTGCTTTCTCCTCCCTTCTCCTCCTCCCTTCCCTTACCATTGCTTGTACAGGGATTACCATTCACAACCAGTCAGAGACTTCTCTAACGTACATCTGTGGCAGAATAGATGGACAACCCACATATTATCAAAATATGAAATTTTATTGATATAATAACATTAATATACTTGACAACAATCATTAAAAATAGACGCAGTGGCACAATGTTACAGACAAAATGAGAATATGGTCAGATTATCACATTATAAGGGTTAATATAAAGTCCGTATATGAATACAGAGGCCAAAGGACTGTCACCATCACATCAGAATAAAATGCCTAGTGCAAATATGCAAATATATATAGCTGACATCCGGTGTCACTTTTTCTGCTGTTAATCAAGTCGACATTACCTGCGTGCCTTGTGCATTATAACGTTACTGTATCCTATATAGCTGACATCCGGTGTAATTTTTTCTGCCATTAATCAAGTCGACATTACCTGCGTGGCTTGTGCATTATAACGATGCTGTATCCTATATAGCTGACATCCGGTATCATTTTTTTCTGCCGTTAAATATATGTTTCCTAACAATATTTCCTCTAAAATCGATGTTATATTCGGTTTTGGGGGGGTATTCTTGTCATTCCGTAAAAAAGTGGCGTAATACTCGGACAACATCTTTCCCAGCAGCGACTTCGGTGTCCAAAATGCATCCAGACATCCTCCCCATGCTGTTCCCAAACCATTTCAGTGGTGTTTTCACCATTTTCTGACCTTTCCCTATAGGGAGCAGGGGGTGCCTGGTTTAGTGCTCAGGTTCTCCCATTGGCTTCCATTATACTCGGGTGCTCGGCGGAGCACTCGAGCACCACCTAGTGTTCGGCCTGAGCACCCGAGCATCACAGTGCTCGATCAACACTACACATTACCTTTAAGAAACGAAGGCCTGCAAGGATGGGGATTACAATGTGAACTACTCTGATGTGGTAGATTGCCTGAGAACTAACCTCCAGCAGTGGATCTGACAATTATATATTACTACCTTTTAGTACATGATAGTTGTATATGAAAGTTTGCTCATTTGCAAGTGCAACAGTTTGTATTGGGCAGGAAGCCCAAGGATGCAACCCAGGCAGCAAAGTTTACAGATGCCTATTTTGCCAACCATGAACTAGTGGTGCGGAAGCCTGCTATTGCCAGCTAAAAAGGGTGTAAGCTGACTACAAGCACCTTTTCCCCTGCCATCCAACCTTTAGTTGGTTTTGCCCTGTACCAAGCCTGCTTTTGAATCCTGCTGGTGTTTTGTGAGCAACACATTGGGACACCTCAGCACCACCTTCCCTGGCAAAAATAGTATCCCCTCACCCAAACCACCAGTTTCGGCTGCAGCTATTTTGTTTGTGGTTGGAATTTAGGGAAACCTAGTAAAAATCTGTTTCCCTTTTGCTTTATGCCCCCTCTTTATATATTTCCTCCTGTCTGTTCCCCCTGTGTATACTGCCTCTTTCTATGCCCACTGTATATGTGGCCTTGTCTCTGTGCCTGCTTTATGTAGTGCCTCTTGCTGCGCTCCCTGTATATAGTGTATCTTCTCTGTGCCCCAGTATATAGTGCTTCTAGCCTCTGCCCTTTGTACACAGTGCACACACACTATATAAAACCTGTCTCCTGTTTCACAATAGCATGCAGCGATGTAGTTCTGGGGACTTCTTCTGGTCAGGTCTGACCTATGGAACCTCGCAGGATACACAATGACATCTCTGTGCTCCCTGAATCAAAAAAATGTAATGTAATGGCAGGAGAGATCTAATAGTTCCTTTGTCTGGGTTCTGACAAAGTTCTGCTACCAGCTTAACTGTATATGTGTCCTGTGGATACTGAAAAAAAAGAGTGCAGGGGCCCCAGAAACCCGTGAATTGACCAAGTGACCAGGTGCCCGAGACAGAGGGCTTGAAACCTGGGTACTTCCCAAGAAAACTTGGAGAATTAGTGTAGTGGCCCAGAAGGATACTACCACTCCTACATTCCTATTGCTAGCCTGTTTGCTGCCATTGTACTGGTTTGCACCACCAACTGTACCACCAACAACAAATTGTAATTTTGTTAAAACTGCAAAAACTGTTATTACATGTAATGTGCCTGGCTGACCAGCAGATGGCAGTGTACGTAGCAGAGATCTTTAGTCAGAATGGAACTTACCATTCCATTCTCCCCCCTTTTGGACATTAGTGGACTAGTTTCACTGTGGAGGTCACTGCTAAGGGAGAGGACTGCTGTGGAGGTTACTTTTAAGGGGGTGGTGTGCTGTGGGAGCTACTGTTAAGGGGTTGGGGTGCTGTGGAGGTGAATGTAAGGGGGTAGGGTGCTATGGAGGTCACATTTTAAGGAGTCGAGGTTCTGTGGAGGTCACTCTTAAGGGGGTAGGGTGCTGCTTGTGGGGTCATTGTTAAGGGAGCAGGGTGCTGTGGGTGGTTCACTGTTAAGGGGGCGGGCCTCTGTGGAGGTCACTATTAGGCACCTTTCACACGAGCGTCAAGGATTCAGTCCGGATGCTTTCAGGGTTTGTTCCGGAAAACTCGCACCAATCCACACACAATCGCAGTCAGTTTTGACTGCGATTGCGTACGTTCGTTCAGTTTTTTCCGCGCGGGTGCGATGCGTATGGATGCGTTTCGCACGCGCGTGATAAAAAATTGAATGTTTACAAACAACATCTCTTAGCAACCATCAGTGAATCACTTGCGTGCGGATGCAATGCGTGAATGGGGCCAGGGCTGCATGAAAAACGCAGAATATAGAACATGCTGCGATTTTCACGCAACGGCGAACTGATGCGTGAAAAACATCGCTCATGTGAAAAGACCCATTGAAATGAATTAGTCAGGATTCAGTGCGGGTGTAATGCATTCGCATCACGCATTGCACCCGCGTGGAAATCTCACCCGTGTGAAAGGAGCCTAAAGGAGGCGGATGCTGTGGAGGTCACATTTTAAGCAGGCTGGGTGCTGTGGAGGTCACTATTAAGGGGGTGGGCTGCTGTGAAGGGCAATGTTTATGGGGCATGGTGCTGTGGAGGTCACTATTAAGTGTGTGTGGCGCACTGTAGAAGTCACTGTTAAGGGGGTGGGCTGCTGTAGAGGTTAATGTTAAGAGAGTGGGGCACTGTAGAAGTCACTGTTAAGGGGGTGGGCACTGGGGGACGCTGTGGATATCTATAACTCACACACAAATTAGTCAAAATATATCTGTGCAAAGACAGGTCATTCTGCTAGTATTTTATAATAATTCATTGATGTTTTTTATGGTTGGAGAACCTAGCCTTTTTTCTGGTCTCAAGCAGATTTGGGAACTTGCCGGTCATGTAATCTCGCTAGAATATTCCTACGAAAAGGTATGATATAGGTCACAATTATGTCTAGAAACTGTGTTTTTTTGCTTATGATCAGCCATCCTCCTCTCGTATAATCAGGTGGGTGGGTTAAAGGGAGTTTCTGGGAGTTCAGCATTGATGGCCTATTCTTGGGATTGTCCATCAATATCTGATCAGTGGGGATCTGACTCCCAGCACACCCACCTATCAACTGTTTGAAGAGGAGCGCCACGGCCTGTTCTTAGGACAGTGATATCACATTGTGGCCTATTTGCATTTCCATTCCAAATGATTGGGCCTGGGCTACAATACCAAGCACAACTGCTATACAATGTACAGTGATGTGCTTAGCAAGCTGCAAGGAGCTGCAGTTCACACAACAGCGCCCCAACCTCGATGAAGTGCTGATCGGTGGGGCTGCAGGGATTTGGAACCCCATCGTTCAGATATTGATGAACTATCTTAGGTATAGGCCATCAGTATTGAGCACCTGGAAAACTCCTTTGATGTTTGGCTAAAACCCTTTAAAAATGTCATATCGATATACAGATGTGGTCAGATATATTGAGAAGATGCAATCAGGGTAGTAGTTCTGTTCAACTTTAACCTGTTTCTCCACAGAGGAGATCTTGCCAATATGAAGTCTGTTATTCTTTATTTTATTCTTTTTTATTTCTAAAATTGTTTGCCTATATATGTGTCATCGTATTTGTAACTTTTTTAACTACTGTAGTTTTGTATATTAAATCTTAGAAAATTAATATCTATCGCTTAGCTTAGATATTAAGCTTGAATGCCATGGTGCTAGAAGTTGACCAGTTTGATGCTAGAAAGTGCCTTTGTATACTTGTGTTTTACAGAGTGGTATCTCATCGGCCATAATGATGGGTGGTGCAGCGTTTTGAATGGACTGGTTTTGGGGTACACTACTGTAAATTACATTTTAAAATAGTGGAGGTGGCCCAAATAATTGCTGACAATTTGACAGTGATGTGTACCTGGTTTTCACACTTTACACAGTTTTCCTAGTATACACTAGTAACAATTTAACTGAATATTTTCAGGTTTTTGTGTATTACAACAATCAGCTATGATTGCCAATAATATTCATTACAATCTAAGCACTGCGGTGGACCACGGAGAAACAATCTTATTTCAGTGTAATGAAGGAATGATGGCAGAAAATAAACTGGAAGCCAAATGTGAGCTGAGAAATATGAACTATCCAAGATGTACTGCTGCAAGTAAGTCTTCTGTATGTGCATGTACTGTACTTTACATTCACTAAATAATTACCACTACTAAATTATTACTCAGACTGTTTATGAACTGCTTGACAACGTTGATACCATTTCCCTTTCTATTTGAAATTCATTCAGAACATTTTTTGAAGAATAAATTTAAGGGGAAACCAGATGAAAAATATTTATAGACTCATTTTAAAAGGTAGAACACATGGAAAATAATTACCTATATACTGTGTGCAGATTGCCAATGAAGCTTTCAGAAATAAAATGCCTTTTCTATTTAAAGGGGTTCTCCAGGAATTGAGAAAATGAACTTAAATACTTAAATATCACTTTATAATAAATATATTTCCAAATACCTTTCATTATTTATAATGTACTGTTTTCTCTGGGGAGCAGTAATCAGAGGAAATAAAATGGCCGCCGTCCTATTAGTATATACAAAACCTGTCCTAATCACACAGGAGGACAGGTTACTTCACAACACTGAGCTAAAGAGCTGCCTCATCCTCCTCCCTGAATACAGCTGATAAGAACTTTAGCTGAATCTCTGGGGAATTTAGTTCATAAGGATGAAGAAATCAAATCACGCACTTCTGTTACGTATCTTTGCAATTAGGTTTATTATGAATAAGGTCACTTTGGACATAGGATCATTGTATTACAGCTCTTTTGAGTATGCCAAAAGGACTACATATGTCGTATAGAACTTGTGTTTATGATGAGACGTTTCGGTCAGGATGACCTTTCTCAATCTGACACAGAGTAGCAGTAGTATGAGGCTTAATTGAAATGGCGTAATGCACAGCTCTGCATTACGCCATTTCAATTAAGCCTCATACTACTGCTACTCTGTGTCAGATTGAGAAAGGTCATCCTGACCGAAACGTCTCATCATAAACACAAGTTCTATACAACATATGTAGTCTTTTTGGCATACTCAAAAGAGCTGTAATACAATGATCCTATGTCCAAAGTGACCTTATTCATAATAAACCTAATTGCAAAGATACGTAACAGAGTGCGTGATTTGATTTCTTCATACAAGGTGGAATTTAACTTCTGTATATCACTGCACCTCAACTTAACAGGAGTGCACTATCTTTAATCTATATATTTAGTTCATAAGGAGACATGAAGTACAGAGTGGGCGGACAGGACAGACTGTGGTAATGTTGGGCTGTGGTAATGGAGCCTGCAAACAAGAGCTGCTGCTCATTATCCTCTCATGTCTCTGTCATCTCCATTCCTGTATTCAGGATCATAATCCCTGACAAGCAGAGCAGAGAGGAGGATGAGGCAGCTCTTTACCTCAGTGTAGTGAAGTAACTTGTCCTCCTGTTTGATTAGGACAGGTTTTGTGTATACTAATAGGACGGCAGCCATTTTATTTCTCCCAATGATCGCTCCCTAGACAAAACTAGCCATTATAACTAATGAAAGGTATTTGGGAATATATTTATTATAACATAATATTTAAGTATTTTCATTTTCCTAATTCCCAGAGAACCCCTTTAAGAAAATACTTGCGGTATTCTTTCTCGCCAGCTGTTTGGAAAATAGCATAACAATTTGTTGTGTCATTTAGGATGATAATTAGTTGGACTATCTATATAGTCCAGCATATTTTCGAGACAGATATGTTTGAAATGTAAAACTACTGTAGTCTCGTACTGGCCCACCAGGCTGCCAGAAGTTCCTCCTATGGGCCCAGGTTCTGAGACCATAGTGGGCTCCAAAGATCCAGGAGAAAAAAAAAACATTTAGCTGCCTTTGGAGCTAGTTACTCGCTACTAGGGTCTACTTCTTTGAATCAAAACCTTTTACGCTTTATTGCTGATATGGAGATTGGGCACAGAGATTAATTTACTGATGGGCCCAAGGAACCCCAGTCCGACACTGAAAAACTATTTGCTGGGAAATATTGTCTTTCAACGGTTGAAGTTCAACCACACAAACATATTCAGTGTATAAGCCTATTTGTAGAAAAAGTATGTAATGTTGAATACTTCTGTGTTAATGAAAATATATTGCAAGCTTTCAGAGCACAAAGGTGACTTCTTCAAGCCAAATTACAAATGGAAGACTATGAAACAGGCACAACATATAGAGGATGTTCTACATGGGGAGCTGCATAATTAAGACAGACAGAGCAATAGACAGTGGTTTTAATCTAAGTGGGCAAAATCAGCGGAGGCGATGAGTATGCAGATTAGGGATTAGAAACCAAACTGAGAAATCAGGTGTTAGATTTAGTCCTTGGGTCAATGCCTGGAATGTAGTCATTATCTTACATTCTCAAGTTTTCCTGTCTGTATCATTCTTAAAATTCCCTTTTGAGAATTAAAAGCTTTAAAGGGGTTATCCGAGACTAACAAATGCTCCCCCATATGCCGGGACCCTCACACTGAATCTACTTACCTGGTCTTCACACCGCCACTGCTGCTTCTCCCCGTGTGCGGATGAAAACATCCGGTGTCAGTGGGAGCAGCCAATGGCAGGCCGTGATGGGGATGAGCCTCCCTAGCATCACCTGCGATGCTAGGGAGGCTCGTTCCCATCACCGGTTGTGGTGGTGTGATGACCAGGAGCGGTGCAGGGAACCAGGTAAATAGATTCAGTGTGAGGGGCCCGGCATATGGGGGAACAATTGCTAGTCTCGGATAACCCCTTTAAGTCTTCCATGGAGTGTCCTGGTTCAGAGAAATGGTTTCCCACAGTTGTATCAGCCTTGTGTTATATAGTGTATAGCTTCTTTACAGTCTCCCCAACTTAAATTCCTCCATTAGGACAAGGACACCTTGTACAAACTATCTTGTACACTACATTGGATGATTCACACGAGAAAGTGTCTGCAATGTTATAGGTCTGTTGGGTATATGGACTATATTTGTGGATAAGACGTGTGAAAGTCTTCCATTTTTTGTTGTTTCATGGAAACGTGCCAGTCTCAGGTCTACTGCAGTAATCACATATATATGCTTTTTAATTAAATTGAACCTCACAAAAAAGGATTTCTGTGAGAATAAGGGGAAAATGAAAGTATTTCCTTTTGAGGTCTGCACTGCAGCAGCTACAGTTCTGCTAGGAGGCACAGCCAGCAACAGCTCAGTCTTCTCTTTCCCTAGCTGTCAGCTTCCCTGCTTGTCCCTATTCTACACACACAATTCTTCTTTGTAATTCTAGCCTCTCTCTTCACTCTCCCTGACAGTAGAATACAAGCTTGATTAATTTCTGACTGTCCATGACTCCCTAAGATCGTTTTTCTTCAGACACCTTAAAGGGGTTCTCCAAGTTAAATTTATTGATGACCTATCCTCAGGATAGTACACCAAAAACAAGTTTAAAGCAGCACCACAATACCTTGCAGACCTTTTTCTAGGAATGCAACAGCTTGTCCCAGATCGCTGATCCAGTCAATCCTTCAGAATAGTATATCAATCACAGTTGACAGCAGCATTTCCTTATAAAAATCCTTGTTTATTCAAAATGGGTCCATGAAAGTATGTACAAAAATAGGCCACAGAAAAAAAGTGCTTGTGCGACATTTCTGTGTCCTTTTTTTGTACATACTTTCATGGACCCATTTTGAATAAACAAGGATTTTTATAAGGACATGCTGCTGTCAACTGTGATTGATATACTATCCTCAGGATATGTCATCAATATTAGATCAATAAGAGTAGAAATAAATTTAAATATATGTGGCGCTATGCCGACTAAAGATAAAAAAGGAAGTCCTTAGTTACACAGATTTGCAAATGCGTGATCATGCCCACTCACCATACGTCACGGTAACTTCCTGTGGAGTGGGTCCCTACACTCGTCTATGCCTCTGTTCAGACTACATCCAAGTCTCCATGGTTCAGGGCGTGTGAAACCAGCTAAATAGGTATCCTATCAGGAAGTCCTAGGTGAATGGGCGTCGTCAGGTCCAAAAAGAGCTTGCGAGGCTCAGTATATAACAATAAAAATTATAATAAAAAGTTTGGACCAACGATATATATATATATATTTTTTCATAAGTGCATATCCATAAAGCAGAACTATGGGTATATAAAGGTATGGTTGCACAACATATAATAAACAATAAGAGTAGAAATAAATTTAAATATATGTGGCGCTATGCCGACTAAAGATAAAAAAGGAAGTCCTTAGTTACACAGATTTGCAAATGCGTGATCATGCCCACTCACCATACGTCACGGTAACTTCCTGTGGAGTGGGTCCCTACACTCGTCTATGCCTCTGTTCAGACTACATCCAAGTCTCCATGGTTCAGGGCATGTGAAACCAGCTAAATAGGTATCCTATCAGGAAGTCCTGAGCCTCGCAAGCTCTTTTTGGACCTGACGACGCCCATTCACCTAGGACTTCCTGATAGGATACCTATTTAGCTGGTTTCACACGCCCTGAACCATGGAGACTTGGATGTAGTCTGAACAGAGGCATAGACGAGTGTAGGGACCCACTCCACAGGAAGTTACCGTGACGTATGGTGAGTGGGCATGATCACGCATTTGCAAATCTGTGTAACTAAGGACTTCCTTTTTTATCTTTAGTCGGCATAGCGCCACATATATTTAAATTTATTTCTACTCTTATTGTTTATTATATGTTGTGCAACCATACCTTTATATACCCATAGTTCTGCTTTATGGATATGCACTTATGAAAAAATATATATATATATATCGTTGGTCCAAACTTTTTATTATAATTTTTATTGTTATATACTGAGCCTCGCAAGCTCTTTTTGGACCTGACGACACCCATTCACCTAGGACTTCCTGATAGGATACCTATTTAGCTGGTTTCACACGCCCTGAACCATGGAGACTTGGATGTAGTCTGAACAGAGGCATAGACGAGTGTAGGGACCCACTCCACAGGAAGTTACCGTGACATATGGTGAGTGGGCATGATCACGCATTTGCAAATCTGTGTAACTAAGGACTTCCTTTTTTATCTTTAGTCGGCATAGCGCCACATATATTTAAATTTATTTCTACTCTTATTGTTTATTATATGTTGTGCAACCATACCTTTATATACCCATAGTTCTGCTTTATGGATATGCACTTATGAAAAAAAAAATATATATATATCGTTGGTCCAAACTTTTTATTATAATTTTTATTGTTATATACTGAGCCTCGCAAGCTCTTTTTGGACCTGACGACGCCCATTCACCTAGGACTTCCTGATAGGATACCTATTTAGCTGGTTTCACACGCCCTGAACCATGGAGACTTGGATGTAGTCTGAACAGAGGCATAGACGAGTGTAGGGACCCACTCCACAGGAAGTTACCGTGACGTATGGTGAGTGGGCATGATCACGCATTTGCAAATCTGTGTAACTAAGGACTTCCTTTTTTATCTTTAGTCGGCATAGCGCCACATATATTTAAATTTATTTCTACTCTTATTGTTTATTATATGTTGTGCAACCATACCTTTATATACCCATAGTTCTGCTTTATGGATATGCACTTATGAAAAATATATATATATATATATCGTTGGTCCAAACTTTTTATTATAATTTTTATCAATATTAGATCGGCAGGGGGCCGACACCCGGCACCCCCGCCGATCACCTGTTTGAAGAGGAGGCGCGGGAAGAGGAGGCGCGCGCCGTACCACCCCATTCAGTTCAATGGAAAGAATCGCTCCCATAGACTTGTATGGGAGAGATCCTTCCCATTGAAATGAATAGGGCGGTTAGGTGTAATTACACCTACTCACCACTACCCCTCTTATGGCCAGCATGTGAACAGTGAAGAAGAGGCAGCACAGGCACGGCAGGCACCTCCTCTTCAAACAGCTGATCGGCGGGGGTGCCAGGTGACCCCCGCCGATCTGATATTGATGACCTATCCTGAGGATAGGTCATCAATAAATTTAACTTGGAGAACCCCTTTCCACCCTCATTCACAGCGCAAGACATTCTGCTCTTCTACTAGGGCACCTCCCTGCCTGCTGCAGCAATGATTGGCTCATCCAGCCTGTCTGTCAGCATGGGAGCCAATAGGGGCAAGCCTCCATCTTCCCCCCTTCCCCCTCCACAAAAACACACACTTCCTCTCAGGGTCATGTGAGAACCCTTATTCTTGCTCTGTTTTAGTGCATTGGTCCAAAACAAACCTGAAAATTTTCAGGTTTTGTCCGCAATCTGAAAAATAGCTTGTTCACTCATCCTTAGTCTCCTTCTAAGTCATAAAAAGAGAAGACCTACTTCTTTTGGGTGGTGTTTAGTGCTGGACTGTTTAGTTATTAAACTCTTGGTGACCTATAATCATAAATGTGTGTTTTTTGTTTCTAAGGAGCTTGTGAAGCTGGCTCATGAGCTGAGCATGCTCCATTTATGGAAGGTGCCAGCTGTGTTAGACAGCTGATACCTGCCCACAGCAACTGGTTCAGACTTAAAGGGGTTGTCCGGGTTCAGAGCTGAACCCGGACATACCTTTCAATTCACCCAGGCAGCCCGCCTGAACAGGGCATCGGAGCATCCTATGCTCCGATGCCCTCCTTTGCCCTGCGCTAATTAGCGCAGGGCAAAGGAATTTAGCCCGGTTCCGGTGACATACCGGGCTCTGCCAGGCGGAGGCTTCCGCCCGGCAATGAGCCCGGTGACGTCATCGGCGCTGATGGGCGGGCTTTAGCGCTGCCCTAGCCATTCAAACGGCTAGGGCAGCGCTAAAGCCGGCCCATTACGGCCGGTGACGTCACCGAACTTACTGCCGGGCGGAAGCCTCCGCCCGGCAGTGAATGTTTATAAACAAAAGAGCCCTTGCCCTGCGCGGTCCAGCGCAGGGCAAGGGAGGGCATCGGAGCATGAGATGCTCCGATGCCCTGTTCAGGAGGGCTGCGGGAGTCAAAACCTGGGTATGTCCGGGTTCAGCTCTGAACCCGGACAACCCCTTTAACTCTGATAACAGACATTTAACCCTCAGGTGCCAAATTCAAAAGTGACTGCAGAAAAACACTCTTCCTGTCCTCTTATTGACAACTCGGAACATAATTGTTGGGTGCTTATCATTTGCTATGGCAGGCAGGAGCATTTTAAAGGACCCCATGCCTGCCATGTCATGGCTCCTATTATACCCTGTCTATGTCAGAGTGTAAGAGAATGCAAATAAAATTGCTGTTCACAGCAATACAGAAATATGTACTAAGCTTTTGGGAAGTAGTGGAGGACAGGAGCACTTGCCCTTAGCAATTTAAAGGGGTTAAGTCCGGAGGAGGGGCCTTATTTTTTTTGTTCTTTATATTGTTTCTAACTTGTCAGGTATAACAACTTTCCACATACTTTGTGTTTCTAAAGCTGCTGGTTTCTCAGAGTTGACTGAGGGTCACATGACCTGTGATGTCACCTTATCTCTCTGCTCTGTGATGTTTCGTTCACAAGCCTCAGAGTTCAGATAACAGTCTGTACACCAGACGTCACTGGCCACGCCCCCTTTCTTTGCCTGGCTGCTATCTGCTCTCTCCCTGGTTTCCTTCAGATAAAATATTAACTCCTTCAGCTAGAACACACAGAGGGCTCAAGGCTTTACAACAAACAGTAGCTGCAGCAGTGAGAGGAGACAAATGCTGGGCACAAGAGCTGTAGAGGAATTGTATTGTACAAGAACAGGTAGGGAGAAATTCCTGTATGTATTAGCAGTGTCATTGTACAGCTGGGACTTGTAGTCCTACACATACAACATGCTGCTGAGTATTCCAGCAGGCAGACATGTCACTCAGCACTTGTATTCATTCCCTTTGCAGAGAGGGGGGGGGAGGGGGAGGGGTTGAGATTGTTGTTATTGCATGTAAACAAAGACCAGAAGAGAACCAGGGAAATTAGGAAATATGGATTTTTTTTGACTAAAACTTGCTTAACTTAGTTATATATTGCTGCCCATCAGATTTACAGTGCTATATATTTTTTGTCATAACTCGGACAACCCTTTTAATGATCGTAGGTTCAAGTCTCCTATGAGGAGTAAAAATCAGCTAAATAGTTTTAAAAATATAAAAACGAAATTATTAAAATTTAAAACAATCTTTCGAGTGGTTAGACAGAGAGAGAGAATGCTGTTCAATGTAAATAATGCTGTAGTAACCAGCTCAGAGTTTGAACAATTTGCACTTGGACAACTGTGTAGTTCAGATGCCAACTTGTGGTGCCAAAGCTACTCTGCAACATCTAACTGGCGGGAGTGCGGGTGTTGGATCCTCACAGATGAGATATTCATGGCCAATCCTGAGGATAGGCCATCAATAGTAAAGGAGCAGACCACCTCTTTAAGGGTTAAGGAAGGGAACTATCATATCTTGAATTTTATATGCAAGTGAAAAAGCTCTCTGTAATAATGGGTGATCCTGGGAGGGACAGTGAAAAAAATTTGAACTGTATAGAAAATAGGCATGTAGTCAATGAATGTTAAATTGATAACTATGATATGAATTATCACAAGGCAGTGCAAAGTATTCTGTAAGCCAGTTCTGACTAGTTCTAAAACAGTGGCATAACTTCAATTAATGCAGACAACGCAACTGCTACAGGGCCCGAGCGAGGGGGGCCAGCACTGCACTCCTTCACTTTCCGATGTAAACATAATGCATTTTCATGCAGTCACAGCAAGGGAGAGCTCAGTGCAGGGGCGGACTGCTGAGACAGCATAACCTCTAACATTATCCCACAGCTGCAGACGGATAGGGAAAAAAACACACTGACAACCTTATTGGGTGGGGATCGGTCACAGCTTTATTGCAGAGTTTTCCACCTCATTTTCCATCAGAACATAACTGTGGTGTAGAAGCGTTATGCCACAGCTCTCCCTGTGGGCAAGTCAGCCTTCCACACCGCATCACACTGTTCTCCAACCTCCACTGAGGAGCCCGTGTATCCCTACACGGCGCTCCGACCCCCACCCAACAGGAATAAGGCCTGCTCCACCCCGTCCTGGAGCCCAGACAGGAAGATATCGAGCCCCGATATCGTTGAGGTGTACGCCGTCAGATCTCATGAGCCTCGCATTATCCGCCTCCAACTGCCTGTGCCTAACGACTACCCCCGCTCGAGATCGCACGAAACGCGAGATACGAGCGTTCACTGTCCTACGAGCCCTCTCAATAGCCTGGGCGTCCCTGGCCCCTTGCCACGTCACCCGGGGGACTATCTCAGACCAGACCAGGACCACTTCGTTAAAGAAGGTCGGAATCCGCTCCAGATCAGCCCTAAGTAAAGTAATCAGCTCCGCCACCTTCAATAAACAAAGGTCATTGCCTCCTGCATGCAAGACAAGAACCAAAGGAGTCGACACCACCTTGCTGAGCTCCACGGCCTCCGGCAGCACCTGGGACCACCGAAGGCCTCTCACACCTCTCCACATGACCTGCACGTTGCGGAAGCCAAGACTGCGACCTCCCGGGCGAGACTCCGATCGTTGACCAGCCCAGAAAATGTAAGAGTGTCCCAGGAAGCAAATCGTCGGCTGCGCAGGGCCTACAAGAAATCACACCATTAAGTGAGGGCGCATATAGGAGGCAAAACACGCAGAGCGCCATCGACCTATTCGCTGCACTTCCGACTCTGGAAGGCCCGCCCTAGCTGCATCCGTCGCCGCGCCTATGCAGAAAGAGTGTGTGCCGAATTCCGCAGGGGGGAGCGCGAGCGCCACTAAACACCGCCTAAAAACCGAAAGGAATCGAAAGCGCGTGAGTGGCGAGCCATCGTCGTGTATAAAAAAAGGGGGGTCCATCGGGACGCCGAAACAAGTAGTCTGCAGCAGCAGCGTGGGGGCAAGGAGACCCATCCACCTTGTACAACGGCAACCAAGCTCCGCGGGCTGTAAGATCTGTTTTTGAGCGCCGTATGCAAAGGCGCAAAACCGACGAAGTCAAAGCAACGTCCTCCCTCAATAAACCTCCCGGCCTATGTCTGGATTGGGAAACCAATTCCCCGACCCTAAGAGCTCCAAAAAAGGCTATACTAAACGCAGCGCAGAATAAGCAAGATTCGTATTCAGAGGAACACACCTGAGGCAACACCGAACAGAGGCGCTGGAGCAAGGAATACGAGACCGGGCGCCTGCGCTCCCGACGGACAAACTCTTTTCGCCAGCCTTTAAGTGCTTGGCGGACTGCGAAATGGTGCGTTGCATCAGCCCAACCCCGCAATTTAAGGTGGAAGCTCACGCCCGACAACCTACGCTGCGCCACCACCGCAGAAACCTTCTGAGCTCTGAGCCATAACAAATATGAGATAGTCACCTGCAGCGCCGACTGAGGCGACGCCGCCACCTGCATAGTTTCCGCAATAGCCCTCCATTCAGCCCAGGCCTTACCATGTCCAGACCACGTTGCAGGTGTCACCGATGATCTCACCAGCGGCATCAAGCGCTGAACATTAGGTTCCACAAATGACTCGGACACAGATGACCCTCCGGCTCGGCCTCCGACGAGAGGGATAGGAACTCCTGCCAACGGAATCGAGAGAGAGAATCAGCAGCGTTGTTAGCAAAGCCAGGAACATGGCGAGCCCGGAACCACAAGTTAAGCTGTAAACTACGCAGCACCAAATGCCGCAACAGAGATAGAACCGGGGGGGAGGATGACGACAACTGATTAATGGAGTAAACAACGGCTAAGTTATCTGTCCAAAAACAAACCCTCCTGTTCTGGAATTGCGCACTCCATAGATTAACAGCCACAATAATTGGGAACAACTCCAGGAGAGTGATGTTAGTACACAAGCCTGCGTCTCTCCATGCATCCGGCCACGGGGCCGAACACCATTTGTTCCCTAAAATGGCGCCGAAGCCGTAGCTTCCCGAAGCGTCCGTGAACAATTCCAGCTCAGGAGAGGAAACTACCGGACTCTGGCAACACGTGTGCCCATTATACTCCAAAAGAAACTGGTGCCAGACCAAAAGGTCCGCCTTCAGAGATCTTGTAAGGCGAATACGGTGTTCCGGCTGTTTCACCCCACGCGTGGCTAAAGACAAGCGCCGGGAAGAAACCCTACCCATGGGCATAATGCGGCACGCGAAAACTAATAGCCCCAACAAGCTCTGCATTTGTCTCAAAGAAACTGATTTAACAGAAACAAAACCCTGAATTAATCCCTCCAATTTGCGTAGTTTTTCGTCTGGGAGCCTGAAAACCATCTCCAAGGTGTCAATCTCAATCCCTAAAAATGTCAGGGTCGAGGAAGGGCCAACGGTTTTATCTTCCGACAGGGGGACACCGAATTTTTGCATGAAAAAACGAAAAGTGTCCAACATGAACTGACATTTAGCAGAAGACCCCGGGGCGATGAAAAGGAAATCATCCAGGTAATGTATGATGGAGTGCGAACCCGTTTCAACCCGGACCACCCATTCCAAGAACGAACTAAACAATTTAAAAAAATGACAGGAGATGGAACAGCCCATCGGGAGGCACGTGTCGTAAAAATAACGATCATCCACCATACAACCCAGGAGGTGGTAGCAATCGGGGTGAACCGGCAACAACCGGAAGGCCGCCTCAATGTCGGACTTCGCCAGTAAAGCACCCCATCCAGCTAAACGGACCAGGGACACCGCTCGGTCAAAGGGAACATACGAAACGGAGGAGTCTTCCTTCGGAATGCCGTCGTTGACTGACAGACCTTTGGGGAAGGAGAGGTGGTGAATCAGGCGGAGTTTGCCCGGTTCACGTTTAGGGACTACACCCAAAGGGGAAACTAGGGAACGGAGGGGCAGGAAAGGGGCCCATAATCCTCCCTAAGGCCACTTCCTTAAAGGGTTTCTGTCACCAGATCTGGGCATATTAAACAGGATGACATTTGCAATGTGCAAATGTCACCTGATGCCCAATCTGGTATTAATTTTTCTATAGGTGCCCCCGTTTTTGATAAAAATCATGTTTTATTTTATGCTAATTAGGCTTACTAGGTGCAAGGGGCGGTTACCTCGCACCTAGTAAGCTCCGTTTGCCCACCCGCGGTCACGCCTACCTTGACTTGATTGACAGGGCCAGGAAGCTTGTTGGATCCTCTGCCGGCCCTGTGCTCCATTCAAATCCCGCGCCTGCGTGACCGCGGGTGGGCAAACGGAGCTTACTAGGTGCGAGGTAACCGCCCCTTGCACCTAGTAAGCCTAATTAGCATAAAATAAAACATGATTTTTATCAAAAACGGGGGCACCTATAGAAAAATTAATACCAGATTGGGCATCAGGTGACATTTGCACATTGCAAATGTCATCCTGTTTAATATGCCCAGATCTGGTGACAGAAACCCTTTAAACACTTTTTCCCTCAACACTTCAACGTTATCCCTAGCCGACTTCAGGTTAGGAGAAGAATACGGGTCCCGGCTAAAGAAAAACGGAATGAAAAAACCGAACGTAAAGCCGAACCGAAGTTGCTCCGCCTCCTGTTTATTGGGGTAACTGTCGAGCCAGTGGGACATCGCGGCCACGTTCACCGGCGTCTTTCCCACTAGCTGGAGCTGCTGTTTTAGCCGGGGCTGCACTACGGGGGCATCGAATCGCGGCGTGAGGGGCGCCGCAAACCGAGCATTCATGCTTATATTTACATAGGGTGTAGAATTTACAATGGCCTTCGTTGAAAAGCCAGCACGCCCCCGGTCTACGAACGGCCACTGGACCTTGCCCGGTAACTGCTGCGCCAGTGGCCCCTCCGGGAAAGGGGGTGGACTTCTGTGCCATCATGAGACGAATCCACAAATCAGTCGCCTTGACTCCCCAACCGATGTCCGGATGAAGAGACAAGCGCCGGCGGAACTCCTCATCATAGCGCCACCAGGCCGAACCGCCATGAGACTTGAAGGCGCCATAAATGGAATCCATATAAACGAAGAGGTCGGCCGACCTCTCCGGGTGTTTGAGGGCCATGACGTAACCCAGTACGGCGAAAGCTTGCAACCAATTCCCTATGGTCTTAGCCACTTTCACTCGCCTATCTATCATCCTTTCAGCATTCGGCCGACGTTCTTTGTCAACCGTATGCTGATCGACTGATATTAGGGACCATATATCTATGTATTGATTGGCCCAAATCTTAGTCTTAGTTTCCTCATCCAGGTGGGCACCCAACGGGCTTAACCCGCAGAACAAGGATTCCTTATGATCACTGGCTCTTACAACCGAGGGCTTCTGAGGTGGAGGAGGGGTGGTCCCTGATTCCAGTTGCGACAATAGCGCCCTGAGGGCTGGCACGATGGCCTGCCCAGCCGTACTAGCCCCACCTCCCCAAGCCCCAGTGAAGTTGAACTCACCAGTCTGCGAAGTGGTCGGGACAACGGGACTTTGCGCTGACGGACCTGCTGCGGGAACTGCGCTGGACGCTCCATCCACGCGGAACGACCCACTGGCCGCTCGATGGTGCTCGCGACGACTGCGAGGGGGGGGGTCGACTGGACCCGGAGCCAGAGGAGGACACTTCTGAGGAAGAAGGAGATCGCCATCTGGAAGAACGAGAACGCGCCGACCTGCAACTTCGCCTGGAGGCTCTGGAAGCATGGCGGGAACAACGATGTCTGCACGATTCCGACCTGCGCCTGTGACGGCGGTCGGGCACCACAGGGGATCTTGACCGCGAGCGGGGCCTGGAGCGGCCGCCCGAGCGGGGAGCCCTGGGTCTAACCTCAGGGGGGTTATCGCTAATGGCCTGCTGTACAGGGGCCACATTCACTGGCACAGACACATGCTGGGCCTCAGGGGGAAGAGGGGACAAAATAGGAGGAGGAGGAGTCTGCATCACAGCCTTCACATGGGGGGCTGTAACACCTTCATTAGGGGGCCCAGGGACACTAGGCACATCATTGGTGGCCAGTGGCTCCTCATTAGAGGATGAAACTGAGGCGTTGTGACCCATGACTGGGGGGAATAGCGCGGGCAGTGAAGATCTGCGCACACTGCCGTGCTCAGCCACCGGAAACAGAGGGGGCGGGGACAAAATTGGGCGCCGGCGCGCAGTAGAGGTGGATCTACGGCGCCCTCTGGTGGTGGGGGCGTTGCACGCTCCCACCGATGACGCAGACGGGCTCAGCCGGGCGGGGGGACGCGAAGCCCTAGCCGTCCTCCGTACTACCGGCGCAGCAGGGGCAGAAGATAAGGAGGCAACCCTGGATACCACGGGGGCGGGCAGGGCGGGGGAAGAGGTGTTGGAGGCCTGTAGACCCTCTATCAAGCGGGTCAGGAAGGCCGGCTCACTAGTAATCCGGGCTGCTAAAGCAGCCAGAAGCTCTTGATCCGCCATTGTAAAGACGCAGCTCACCCAGCTCTCGTCAGGAACGCGGGAGAAAGAGGCCCACCCCTAACCCTCATTACTATTTAAAGCCAATGGCTGAACCAACAACTCAGCCAATCACCGCAGAGGGGGGGGGGAGTGAACTCTGCCTAACACTTCCCTCTCTTAATCAACCCTGCACAAACCCCGCAGGGGGGGGTGAACTCGTCCGTCTGCTTCCCCACTTTAACCCTTTCAACTCCTCTGCGCAGCAGTCCTTATTGCCTCTCTTAAAACACCTCGGCAATTCAAGATTGGCCATAGACCTTACAGGGAAATTTCCCAGTGGGCCAATGCCCAGGGGGCCGATCAGTGGAAGTTTTGGGGGATTTATTTTGTGCAGCTGGCAGTATTTTGAGATGGACTGTGGTATTTGGCTCTGTTGGGGCGATATAAGGTGCCATAATATGGTATTGCTGGCCTTGCCTTCCATCAATTTGGACCCAACTACAAAACGGGACCTCCTTTCGGATTTTTTTTCCAGGGCCATTTTAAGTTCCCAGTCCGCCCCTGGCTCAGTGAAAAGATATGATTACAGTAACTGTATATTCCTATATAACAAGATCCCTCTAGTGGTGGCTACCTGCAGCCAGCTTTGTAATAGAAGGGAGGCAGAAGATTTAACAATGTTTAAAATGTTTTTTATGCCAGTTTACTGGTGTGACTACATTGAGAAATGCGGTGGTCAGAATGAGCTGTTCCACCTTACTGACATACTGTAGAAATAAAGTGTGTGAAGCCAGTTATGACTTTTTTATTACAATTGCCTTATTAAAGTCTCTTCCACTTAATAAAAAACTAAAATTCATCAGAAATATGGGGCATTACGCTTTGCATTCTGCATCGTCTGAGATTGATTGCTGCATGCGTACTTGGAAACTGAGTGGGGCAGTGGGACCCCTACTAAGTTTTGCTATGAGCCCTATGAGATCTGTGTTAAGGCTCATGCACACAAGCGTGTGCAGTCAGTGCCCATACTGTGGACCGTAATTTGCTGTCCACAACTCACAGGCACTGACGTTGAGGCCGCCGCATGCGGATCGCGGACCCATTTATTTGAATAAGGTCCGCGATCCGCATCCGAGGGTCCGCACCGCAAAAAAGTAGTGCTTGCGCTACTTTTTTGTGGTGCGGAGCCATGGCCAGAAACACCACGGAAGCACACCGTAGTGCTTCCGTGGTGTTCTGATCCGTGCCTCCGCTCCGCATCTCCCGGATTGCAGACCCATTGAAGTGAATGGGTCCACGATCCGTGATGCGGCACCGGTCGTGTGCATGAGCCCTTAATCTCTGTTCTAAAATCATTTATTTCCTTTTAGAAAGTTGCAGGACTCCAGAAATCCAAAATGGGTTCCTCAAAACTGAACCACAGGCCAGTTATAACTCCGGTTCATATGTGGAATTTGACTGCAATGAAGGTTACATGATAGATGTCGCCATGAAAGTTAAGTGTGAGAATGGCCAATGGAGTAAACTACCAGTATGTTACAGTAAGTACTGCATTAAAGTTACGTATGTGCAAATGTATTGGATTCTGATTGGTTACTATGGGCAACTAAACCAGCTCTACTTTACACCAATTTGATAAATCTCCCCCATAATCTTTTACCTTTCTTTCAGGTCCATGTAAAATCTCCCCAGAAGAGCTCACTAAACATAACATTCAGCTACTTTCATCTAATGACCCAAAAAATATTCATGATAAAAATTATAAACATGGCACAGAAATAAGTGTTACCTGCAAATCAGGATTTAGACGATCGGCTAGCGCAGCTTTGGTGCTCGAATGTTATGATGGGAAATTTAGGTATCCAAGGTGCTTCTCTGGACGTAAGTATAATTCATTCGTTCACACGATACATTTGAAAATATAGCATGGTTTTAATGGTTATTGTTTCCTGTTTTTAATGCAGCATTAATCATAATTTCTATGTTATTAATTTGTTTCCATTTTTTTTTGTCTCACGGGTCGCCCATAATAGAAATGCCTATTGGCCACAAAACGGACAAGAATAGAACAAGTTCTTTTTTTTTTTTTCTGACCCATGCAACGGAGCAACTGAACGTTTGAGTTCTGAATTTGAGGATAAGTTTGATTTGCCTTGAAGCCAAATTTCTTCATGCTTCATGATGGCGAATCGATTTTACCTGAAATAGTGTCAAAAAAACAAAAAAAAATCATATTTACCTCATTCATTTGCTTGCGACGGGCCGCCCCCTCCATCTTGCGTGAAGATCTAACACAAAATCCTGTGTACGATGATGTATCAAGATGTACAGTGCCTTGCAAAAGTATTCGGCCCCCTGGGACTTTTCAACCTTTTGCCACATTTCAGGCTTCAAACAAAAAGATATAACATTTTAAATTTGGGTCACAATTTGGGTCACAATTGTGAAGTGGAACGAAATTTATTGGATCATTTAAACTTTTTTTGTAATAATAAAACTGAAAAGTGGGGCGTGCAAAATTATTCGACCCCCTTGCATTAATACTTTGTTGCGCCACCTTTTACTGCGATTACAGCTGCAAGTCGCTTGGGGTATGTCTCTATCAGTTTTGCACATCTAGAGACTGAAATTCTTGCCCATTCTTCCTTGCAAAACAGCTCGAGCTCTTTGAGGTTGGATGGAGAGCGTTTGGGAACAGCAGTTTTCAGCTCTTTCCACATATTCTCAATTGGATTCAGGTCTGGACTTTGACTTGGCCATTCTAAGACCTGGATATGTTTATTTTTGAACCATTCCATTGTAGATTTTGCTTTTGCAGACTCCAACAGGTTTTCATCCAGAATGGTCCTGTATTTGGTCCATCCATCTTCCCATCAATTTTAACCATCTTCCCTGTCCCTGCTGATGAAAAGCAGGCCCAAACCATGATGCTGCCACCACCATGTTTGACAGTGGGGATGGTGTGTTCAGGGTGATGAGCTGTGTTGCTTTTACACCAAACATATTGTTTTGCATTGTTTATAAAAAGTTCGATTTTGGTTTCATCTGACCAGAGCACCTTCTTCCACATGTTTGGTCTCCCAGGTGGCTTGTGGCAAACTGTAAACGAGACTTTTTATGGATATCTTTGAGAAATGGCTTTCTTCTTGCCACTCTTCCATAAAGGCCAGATTTGTGAAGTGTTCAACTGATTGTTGTCCTATGGACAGACTCTCCCACCTCAGCTGTAGATCTCTGCAGTTCATCCAGAGTGATCATGGGCCTCTTGGCTGCATCTCTGATCAGTCTTCTCCTTGTTTGAGATGAAAGTTTAGAGGGATGGCCAGGTCTTGGTAGATTTGCAGTGGTCTGATCCTCCTTCCATTTCAATATGATCGCTTGCACAGTGCTCCTTGGGATGTTTAAAGCTTGGGAATGGCGATTCGCTGTTTTTTGTCGCTTTTTTTTTCTAAATAAAATTAAATAAAAATTGATCAAAAAGTCATACACACCCCAGAATGATATCAATAAAAACTTCAGATCGCCTCGCAAAAAATGAGCCCCCATACAGCTCCGTACACATAAATACCAAAAAGTTATAGGGATCAAGATATGACAACAAAAAAAAAAAGGCCAACTTTATAATTATTTTATCACTATCAAAACACAGGAAAAACTATACATATTAGGTATCGCCGGATTCGTACTGACCAGTAGAATAAAAGTAACTGGTCAGTTTTAATGAACACCGAATGCTGTAAATAAGAAACCCGTAGAACTGTAGCGAAATAGCGTTTTTTTTGCAAGTTCACCCGATTTGGAATTTTTTTCCCGCTTCCCACTACACCATATGCAATATTAAATGGTGGCGTTGGAAAGTACAACTTATCCCGCAAAAACAAGCCCTCATACAGCTATGTGAACAGAAAAATAAAACAGTTATGGCTGTTTGAAGGCAGGGAGCACAAAACGAAAATGCATAACCGAAAAAACCTCCGGTACTGAAAGGGTTAAACAGAACCCTGAGACTATCACAGAGCAGGTGCATTTATACGGAGACTTGATTACACACAGGTGGATTCTGTTTATCTTCATCAGTCATTTAGGACAACATTGGATCATTCAGAGATCCTCAATAAACTTCTGGAGTGAGTTTTCTGAACTGAAAGTAAATGGGCCGAATAATTTTACACGCCCCACTTTTCAGTTTTATTATTACAAAAAAAGTTTAAATGATCCAATAAATTTCGTTCCACTTCACAATTGTGACCCACTTGTTGTTGATTCTTCACCAAAAATTTTAAATCACGAGCAAATAGATGAGGTAAGTACAATTTTTTATTTAACAATCTGTTATTACTATCAAATACCACAATCAGCTATGAATGTGACATATGGGGGGAGGCACAATCACCGATCCCTGTCATTGCACCCACTGCTTACAAAGAAATGACCTTTGTCACAAAGTCATTTGTCACAAAGCTAATTTTTTTGTAAAATTCGTCATAACAGCCGAATCAAATTTTGGAATACTTCATCTCTAGTTTAGGTATATATGTAGGCATATATTTGAAGAATGACTGTCCATAGAAAGCTCATGCAGAGCACTTTCCACTCTGGCACATACAGTGCATTTGGAAAGTTTTTAGACCCTTTCACTCTGTTCACATTTTGTTTAAGCATTGTGGTAAAAAAATTTTAAAAAATCAAGTTTTCCCCCATGAATCTGCACTCAATAAGAAAGTGAAAACTCTTCTGCTAGGGACTGACATGGGAAACCCCTGCCCAGCTCAGTAAACACTCACCCCAGGAAGGAGTAATAAACTGATCAACAGATTTATTTGGGAAAGAGTGAACAAAGGTGAAGAACATAAAGATAATGCAATAAAAGGAACAAATCACAGATTACAATTCTGTCTAAGGCCTCTTTCACACTAGCGTTAGTACGGATCCGGCGGGTCCCTTCACCCGCCGGATCCGTACTGAGTAATACAACCTTGTGGATCCGTAATTCCGGATCCGGTTGTATTAGCGTTTAACGGATCGGAATAACCTCTATTGAAAGTCAATGGAGGACGGATCCGTTTACAAGTGTGTCCACACCTAACGGATCCGTCCCCATTGACTTGCATTGGGGGTCATTCCGGATCCGTTTAGGTGCGGATAACTAGTACGGAGAGCAAACCGCAACATGTTGCGGTTTGCTCTCCGGTCTGAAGACTGAACGGAATGCTTTCAGGAGCATTCCGTTGTCTTCAGTTCAGTTTTGTCCCCATTGACAATGAATGGGGACAAACGGAAGCGTTTTATTCCGGTATTGAGCCCCTATGACGGAGCTCAATACCGGAATTCCATAACGCTAGTGTGAAAGTAGCCTAAGGCTACTTTCACACTAGCGTTTTAAAATTCCGGTATTGAGTTCCGTCATAGGGGCTCAATACCGGAATAAAACGCTTCAGTTTTGTCCCCATTCATTGTCAATGGGGACAAAACTGAACTGAAGACAACGGAATGCTCCTGAAAGCATTCCGTTCCATCTTCAGACCGGAGAACAAACCGCAGCATGCTGCGGTTTGCTCTCCGGTCCAGGCATCCGCACCAAGACGGATCCGGAATGACCCCCAATGCAAGTCAATGGGGGTGGATCCGTCTGGTGTGACCATAATGGTAACCGGATCCGCCCTCCATTGACTTTCAATGGAGTCCATTACGGATCCGGCTACACATAGACACATACACACACAGACATACACATAAACATAAACATACACACACATATAGACATACAAACACACATACATACTTACATGCTCCCCGGCAGGTCTTCGGAGCATCGGAGGGACAGGACGGCGCGCACAGATGACGATTCCACCAGGCGCCCAGCAGAGGGCGCTGTGGGGAATCGTAACCTGTGTGAGCCGTCCTGTCCCTCTGACGCACCGAAGACCTGCCAGGGAGCATGTAAGTATGTATGTGTGTTTGTATGTCTATATGTGTGTGTATGTTTATGTTTATGTGTATGTATGTACTGTGTGACATGTGTGGGGCCGGAGCGCGGTTCCGGCTCCACACATGTCACTGCGGCAGGCCTGATCCGGCAGCACCCTTCACCTGCCGGATCAGGCCTGCCGCCAGTGTGAAAGTAGCCTAAGAAAAACCCCTGGTGAAGGGGGTGGGCTATCTGTAACAGTAAGCAGCGATGGTAATCACACACCCTCTCCTGGAAGATAAAGACAGTATGCACTTCCCAGTTATCTTCTGCAGCATCCAGAAGCTTGGATGGCAGTGGAGTCGGGCGGTAAGATCCCCCTGGAATGCAAGCTTGGCTGTAGTGGTAATGCAGCAGCTGAGCTTTCCCTCTGGAAACAATGGAACTGTCTGGGCTGTGCTAAACAGGAATCACAGGAGCTGCCAGAACTGTGCTGTAATGTCTGCACAGAAGCAGGGCAGACTTCTATATGTGGAGATCTCTCAGTCTCTCCATCTCCTGCTGTCTCTAAGATGGCTGCTGTTCCTCTTGCTACCTTAGCCTTCCCCTCTGGTCCCCCTGCTATTGGCTGCAGGGAGGAGCAGGTGCCCATGGCATTTGTAGTGGACTTCACCTCAGAAGAATCAGCACTAATGCCTGCTGCTGTGAGTCCCTGCTCTTAGCTGGCAGCAGCAGCATCCACTAGACCCACTGCTTTCTCTGCAGAGGTTACACATATCTGACAATGCATATCAGAGCAAAAAACAAGCCATGAGGAGGAAAGAAGTGCCTGTAGAGTTCAGAGACAGGACTGAATGGAGACAAAAATTCCAATAGCACAGAGGCCCCCATAGTGCAGTGTCCTGAAACACACTGTATAATATGTGATTGTGTTTCATGTAAACTGTGCTTGTGCTTAAAGGGGTTCTCCGGTAATTAAGAAAATGAAAATACTTAAATATTACTTTATTATAAATATATTCCCAAATACCTTTCACTAGTTATAATAGCTCGTTTTGTCTGGGAAACAATCATTAGGAGAAACAAAATGGCCACCGTCCTAATAGTTCACACAAAACCTGTCCTAATCACACAGGAGGACAAGTTACTTTACAACATTGAGGTAAAGAGCTTCCTCATCCTCCTCTCTGCTTTGCTTATCAGGGATTATGATCCTGAATACAGATGATAAGATCTTCAGCTGAATCTCTGAGGGAAAGGAGTTCATGAGGAGACATAAAGTACAGAGAAGAGATGAGGATGTGACTGATGAGCAGCAACATTTGTATGCAGTCTCCATTACCACAGTCTGTCCTGTCCTTCCTATCTGTACGTCATGTCTCCTCCATTTCTACAGAGACTCAGCTAAACATCTTATTATCTGTATTCAGGATCATAATTCCTGACAAGCAGAGCAGAGAGGAGGATGAAACAGCTCTTTACCTCAGTGTTGTGAAGTAACTTGTCCTGCTGTGTGATTAGGACAGGTTTTGTGTGTACTGATAGGACGCGGCCAGTTTGTTTCTCCTAATGATTGCTCCCCAGACAAAACGAGCCATTATAACTAATGAAAGGTATTTAGGAATATATTTATAATGAAGTAATATTTGCGTATTTTCATTTTCTTAATTCCCGGAGAACCCCTTTAACTTCCCATAAAGTTGCATAGGGAGGGGGAGGTTCTAACAAACCTCCCAGGGGCTGACTCCGCCCTGCTCTGAGTGTGAGAAAGTGAGAAGAAGAAGAAGGAAGTAGTAATGGGAATTTTGGCTCTTTTGAGTGATCTGGCTCTTTTGGCTCTCAAACGGCTCTTCATATATATTGAGCTAATACAAAGCTGGGGAGTGTCTAGACGGTCTGGGTTAGTGGCTGTAGAGGGTTTTCATCTAATGTAAGACTACAAACAGTGTGTTGAGCAGAAAAGGAGACAATAAAGAAATAATGCTTACCTTTAACCCCTGCCTTGCCTTGGCGCTCCTCCCGTCGCTGCCGAGCCTCCACTGGAGTACGGAGGCTCGGCGGGGACGTCGCAACATCAGTGTGCACGCGCTTCAGCAAGTGCGTCCTGTATGTGTAATGTCCCCGCCGAGTCTCTGTACTCCAGCGGAGGCTTGGCAGCGACGGGAGGAGCTCTGCGGCAATGCAGGGGTTAAAGGTAAGCATTATTTCTTTATTATTTTTATCAGCCCAAGGTGAATCTTTTTAAAGTGCATTGTATTTGGCAATGCGGTCGCCGATGCGTTTTGGCCGATGCTTTTTAAAACGCATCGCCAAAACGCATCGTGTGAACGCGGCCTAAGAGGTGTATTTTTCTTTTTGGTTACTTGGCTGCCCAAGGGGTTTTCCTATTTCCTTTAATAGATGAGTCATGTGGTTTTTGTATCTGATAACCTTTAAGCAGTATATAATAACTTGTACCAACAGTCAAATCAAAGGCACAGACCAGTCACCTCAGGTTCACAGACGATTCTTTTTCACTCTCCTTCTTCCCACGTTCTTTAAAGTTCTTCCTGCTTCCAATCTCTCCACACACTCACAATGCAATCTCTTTCACTGACTGAAGCACTCAGCACTAACTGAGAATGCTCAGGGGCGCGCATATTGGCAGAGAGAGTAAGCGGAGGTGGAGCTGAGAGGAGCAGGAGGAAACCTAGCAGCAGTAGCTAGTGATATAAATGTATTGCGAACAACCCGACCTCGGAGGGGGTGTGGCCAAGCAGAGGGGGCGTGGCTTAGCGCCGTGCTCTGATGCAGATACTACTCAGCCCTGCATGAGAGGCAGAGAGACACATCAAGACTTGAGAGCCAAGCAGGAGGGAGGTATTGCCTGCAACTTCCGGGTCACTCATTCGGCTCATAGCTGAGAGCCGGATCTTGTCGTTCACCTCAAAGAGCCGGCACAATGAGCCGAATCAGTCCTGAACGACCCATCACTAGAAGGAAGAGAGTTGTATGCCTTAGGAAGCTGCACCTCAGTAGCCATCTTGGAGAAATATAAAACTCCTGAGTTAGTCCCATGTAGCAGCTCAGAGAAGGGAAATATTACAGAAGATCCAGGAAACCCAGAGAGGGAGTGAGAATATTGGCAAAGGAAGGTAATTGTCATTTATCAGGCTCTAGTCTCCTTTGCATTCGGTGGAGAGATTACAAGCTACCAGCTGCCCACCAGAACCCAAGACAGAAAGGCCATCTGTCAGAATATAGTATTCCTAAAAAGAGGATACTGTAACTATACAGTACCACAGAAATATTACATCCCTCCAGCCTGGAGAAACAAGGGAGAAAGATTAATTGTTATAGAGTAAAACTTCCCTATATGCAACTTTTGGGAACTAACCTGAGCCATTGCAGAAGCTGCTTTGCTATAAATGTCTTTTGCACAAATTGATGACTTGTGGATCAGCTTCAGTAAGGTTCTGGTAGTTTATTAAGTCCACTGGTCTCCTTATTGTACGAAATTCATCACACATTTGCACCGCAAGGTCTTGCCGTCACGTATATATCAGGGACCCTGCCGACTGACACCCAAATCTTCCACCATCAAGGGCACCTCACACCAACACCTGGCAGGACCTGGAACCAGAGAGTGCCTCAAAGCAGTTGGTGTACCCTTCCACTCACCTGCACACCGGTGCAGGGAGCAACAGCTTCAAAACTGTTAGTAATATATCCATCGGCTCACCACCACTGTGAGAACACCGTACACTCACAAATACGCCCCCTGCAGCCTGGTCGCTGCAGTAGTACTTAAAAGGAAGAAGTTTGGAACAACCAGGACTCTTCCTAGAGCTAGCTGCCCCATCACACTGTGTAATCTGGAGGGAAATAGCATTGGTAAGAGCGGTGACCAAGAACTCAATGGTCACTGAGCTCCAAAGATCCTTTGTGCAGATGGGAGAAACTTCCAGATGGTCAACCATCACTGCAGCACTCCACCATTCGGTGGAAGAATTCTAAAAAGAAAGACACATGAAAGTCCACCGGAAGTTGAGAAAAAAAGCACCTAAAGAACTCTAACGACTGAAAAAATATTTTCTTTGACTGCTATTCTAAAATCCATGTCTAGTAGAAGGGTGTGCTGGGCGGATGCATGCACTAGATTTGGACACTTTTACTTGGCGCAACAACACGACCATACAGGATCAAAATGAATGTTCTATTTATTGTTTGACAAAGGACCATGTCTGGAGGAAACCAGGCACTGCTCACCACCTGCCCAAAACTATCCCTACAGTGAAGTATGCTCACTGTAGGGGGTGTTTTTCAGTGGCTGAGACAGAGAGACTTGACAGGGTTGAGGGAAAGCTGAATGGAGCAAAGTACAAAAATAGTGAAGTTTCCCAACAAGACAATGACCCTAAGCACACAGCACAGGAGTGTCTTAGGGACAACTCTGTGAATGTCCTTCAGTGGCTCAGCCAAAGCCCTGATGTGAACACAATCGAACATCTCTGGAGAAACCTGAAAATGGCTGTCCACTGACGGTCCACATCAAACCTGCCAGAGCTTGAGAGGATCTGCAGAAAAGAATGGCAGAAAATCCCCAAATTGAGGTGTGTAACCCTTGTGGCATTATACCCAAGAAGAATAGAGGCTGTAATTGCTGCCAAGGGTGCGTAAGTACTGAGTACAGGGTCTGAACACTTACGTCAATGCAAAATTTTAGTTTTTTGTTTTCATTATGAGGTACTGAGTGCAGAATGATGGGGAAAATTTTAACTTTTTTATTTTAGCATAATGCCTAACATAACAAAATGTGAAAAAAGTGAAAGGGTCTGAACACTTTCCAGATGCACTGTAAAAGGTGTCATGAATGATGAAACACCTAACTCAGTTACGTAGTTTAGGCCCCTTTCACATGGGCGAGATTTCCACACGCATTGCACCCGCACTGAATCCTGACCCATTCATTTCAATGGGGCTTTTCACATGAGAGATGTTTTTCACGCGTCAGTTCGCCGTTGCCTGAAAATCGCAGCATGTTCTATATTCTGCGTTTTTCACGCAGCCCTGGCCCCATTGAAGTGAATGGGGCTGCGTGAATAACGCATTGCATCCGCACGCAAGTGCAGATGCAATGCGTGATTCACTGATGGTTGCTAAGAGATGTTGTTTGTAAACATTCAGTTTTTTATCACGCGCGTCAAAAACGCATCAAAACGCTTTGCACCCGCATGGAAAAAACTGAATGAATGTACGCAATCGCAGTCAAAACTGACTGCGATTGCGTGAGGATTTTCCGGAACGCATCCGGACTGAATCCGTGACGCCCGTGTGAAAGAGGCCTTATAAGGCCAAAAAAAGACATCTGTCCATCCAGTTCGGCCTGTTTTCCTACAAGTTGATCCAGATGAAGGCAAAAAAAATCCCTGTGAGGTAGAAGCCAATTTTCCCCACTTTAGTGGAAAAAATTCCTTCCCGACTCCAATCAAGCAATCAGAATAACTCTCTGGATCAACGACCCATTTCTAGTAACTATAACCTGTAATATTGTTACCCTCCAGAAATACATCCAGGCCCCTCTTGAACTCTTTTAGTGAACTTACCATCACCACCTCCTCAGGCAGAGAGTTCCATAGTCTTACTGCTCTAACCATAAAGAATCCTCTTCTATGTTAGTGTACAAACCTTCTTTCCTCCAGACGCAGAGGATGTCCCCTCGTCACAGTCACTGTCCTCGGGATAAAGAGATCATGGGAGAGATCTCTGTACTGACCCCTGATATATTTATACATAGTTATTAGATCTCCCCTCAGTCGTCTTTTTTCTAAAGTGAATAATCCTAATTTTGATAATCTTTCTGGGTACTGTAGTGCACCCATTCCTGTTATGACTTTAGTTGCCCTCCTCTGAACCCTCTCCAGCTCTGCTATGTCTGCCTTTTTTTCACAGGAGCCCAGAACTGTACTCAGTTTCTATGTGTGGTCTAACTAGTGATTTGTAAAGTGGCAGGACTATGTTCTCATCACGGGCATCTATGCCTCTTTTGATGCAACCCATTATCTTATTGGCCTTGACAGCAGCTGTCTGACACTGGTTTCTACAGCTGTGTTTGCTGATCACTAAAATTCCTAGGTCCTTTTCCATGTCAGTGTTACCCAGTGTTTTACCATTTAGTATGTACTGGTGACTTGCATTATTCCTTCCCATGTGCATAACCTTACATTTGTCAGTGTTAAACCTCATCTGCCACTTCTCTGTCCAAGCCTCCAGTCTATCCAGATCCTGCTGTAGCAGTGCACTGTCCTCTTCTGTGTTAATTACTTTACACAGTTTAGTGTCATCTGCAAAAATTGATATTTTACTGTGCAAGCCTTCTACAAGATCATTAATAAATATATTGAAGAGAATAGGACCCAATACAGACCCCTGTGGTACCCCACTAGTGACAGTGACCCAATCTGAGTGTGTACCGTTAATAACCACCCTCTGTTTTCTGTCACTGAGCCAGTTACTTACCCACATACAGACATTTTCTCCCAGTCCAAGCATTCTCATTTTATATACTAACCTTTTATGTGAAAGAAAAGTAAAGTCCAGCTTCCGTATAAAATGCTTGCGTCTTTATTAATAGCGGTAAAAGCCAAACAAGTAGTACATGGACAGTCTACGCGTTTCGGACCCCTACATCACGGTCCTTATTCATGACACACCACAGAGTGAATGAAACACAGTATTTAAACATAGTAGTCCCAATAACACCCAGGAATCAAGATCACATGACTCCTGTGATGGGAGGCACCTGTTATACATAGAAAAAACCGACATGAAGTACATACCCTTCACCTATATTGCAAAATTAAATCATGTTTCTTATTCAGACCAGATGGGAAACAAGTTCCCATTTCAAACATCTAATATGCTTCCCTGCTCAAGAGTTTCTGTTTGTGGTCGCCTCCCCTGACTGGGAAGGTAACCTTTTCTATACCTTGAGCTACAAAAGCAGCAGTTTCTCCTTTGTGAACTGTAGCAAAGAGAAAGCTCACCACAGAGACATTCTGTTCCCTGTAGTGAGGAATATCTGATAAATGTTTGCGAATCCTTGCCTTGATTTGTTTAGTGGTGCATCCCAACATATACATTTTTTACTGCCACATTTGTAACTGCCCCTGCAAGTTAACCAGACTGGTTGTTTGGCAGTTTTATCCTGAAACAAACTGGGACTGATTTTACTCCCCAGCTTAGGAGCCTTGCGTGCTGCATATTTAACCCCTGCTGCAACCACATCCTTCCACTCACTGTCATAATTGAGTACTGGTAAGTGTCGCTGTATTATATTACATATTGCTCGGTACTCCTGACTGAAAC
>ONZH01014216.1:0-53413 GCA_900303285.1 Rhinella marina
ATACGGATTGGAGTGAGTGTGCTGAACTGTGACACAGCGAAAGGTTACACGCAGCTGTGTGAAATGGATTTGTATCACTGAGCTAAAACAACAAAAAAACTATTTTTTTTATATATTTTGTTTTCTATATTTTTTTGTAGTTTTGTTTTTTTGGGAACGTGACGTGCAGGAACTATCATAGACCTAACTCACACCCTGTTAATGGTGGCTATTTAGACTGCGACCCAGACAAATGTCGCACAGAGATTTTTGGGATCAAGCTATATTCGTGACAGGCAGCAAAAGACTTGGTTGTATTCAGTGACGTACAGAAAGTGTCACCTGGACAGAAAATACGGATTGGAGTGAGTGTGCTGAACTGTGACACACAGAAAGGTTACACGCAGCTGTGTGAAATGGATTTGTATCACTGAGCTAAAACAACAAAAAACTAATTTTTTTTAATATATTTTGTTTTATATATTTTTTTTTTAGTTTTGTTTTTTTGGGAACGTGACGTGCAGGAACTATCGTAGACCTAACTCACACCCTACTGACGGTGGCTATTTAGACTGTGACCCAGAAAAATGTCGCACAGAGATTTTTGGGATCAAGCTATATACGTTGCCTCAAAAGACTTGGTTGTATTCAGTGACGTACAGAAAGTGTCACCTGGACAGAAAATACGGATTGGAGTGAGTGTGCTGAACTGTGACACACAGAATGGTTCCACGCAGCTGTGTGAAATGGATTTGTATCACTGAGCTAAAACAACAAAAAAAACTAATTTTTTTATATATTTTGTTTTATATATTTTTTTTTAGTTTTGTTTTTTTGGGAACGTGACGTGCAGGAACTATCGTAGACCTAACTCACACCCTACTGACGGTGGCTATTTAGACTGCGACCCAGACAAATGTCGCACAGAGATTTTTGGGATCAAGCTATATACGTGACAGGCAGCAAAAGACTTGGTTGTATTCAGTGACGTACAGAAAGTGTCACCTGGACAGAAAATACGGATTGGAGTGAGTGTGCTGAACTGTGACACAGAGAAAGGTTACACGCAGCTGTGTGAAATGGATTTGTATCACTGAGCTAAAACAACAAAAAAACTATTTTTTTTATATATTTTGTTTTCTATATTTTTTTTTGTAGTTTTGTTCTTTTGGGAACGTGACGTGCAGGAACTATCATAGACCTAACTCACACCTTGTTAATGGTGGCTATTTAGACTGCGACCCAGACAAATGTCGCACAGAGATTTTTGGGATCAAGCTATATACGTTGCAGCAAATGACTTGGTTGTATTCAGTGATGTACAGAAAGTGTCACCTGGACAGGAAATATGGATTGGAGTGAGTGTGCAGAACTGTGACACAGAGAAAGGTTACACGCAGCTGTGTGAAATGGATTTGTATCACTGAGCTAAAACAACAAAAAAACTATTTTTTTTATATATTTTGTTTTCTATATTTTTTTTGTAGTTTTGTTTTTTTGGGAACGTGACGTGCAGGAACTATCATAGACCTAACTCACACCCTGTTAATGGTGGCTATTTAGACTGCGACCCAGACAAATGTCGCATAGAGATTTTTGGGATCAAGCTATATACGTGACAGGCAGCAAAAGACTTGGTTGTATTCAGTGACGTACAGAAAGTGTCACCTGGACAGAAAATACGGATTGGAGTGAGTGTGCTGAACTGTGACACACAGAAAGGTTACACGCAGCTGTGTGAAATGGATTTGTATCACTGAGCTAAAACAACAAAAAAACTAATTTTTTTATATATTTTGTTTTATATATTTTTTTTTAGTTTTGTTTTTTTGGGAACGTGACGTGCAGGAACTATCGTAGACCTAACTCACACCCTACTGACGGTGGCTATTTAGACTGTGACCCAGAAAATGTCGCACAGAGATTTTTGGGATCAAGCTATATACGTGACAGGCAGCAAAAGACTTGGTTGTATTCAGTGACGTACAGAAAGTGTCACCTGGACAGAAAATACGGATTGGAGTGAGTGTGCTGAACTGTGACACACAGAAAGGTTCCACGCAGCTGTGTGAAATGGATTTGTATCACTGAGCTAAAACAACAAATACAACTAATTTTTTTAATATATTTTGTTTTCTATATTTTTTTTGTAGTTTTGTTTTTTTGGGAACGTGACGTGCAGGAACTATCGTAGACCTAACTCACACCCTGTTAATGGTGGCTATTTAGACTGTGACCCAGACAAATTTTGCACAGATATTTTTGGGATCAATCTATATACGCGCGTTGCAGCAAATGACTTGGTTGCATTCAGTGACGTACAGAAAGTGTCACCTGGACAGAAAATACGGATTGGAGTGAGTGTGCTTAACTGTGACACACAGAAAGGTTACACGCAGCTGTGTGAAATGGATTTTTATCACTGAGCTAAAACAACAAAAAAAACTATTTTTTTTTAATATATTTTGTTTTCTATATTTTTTTTGTAGTTTTGTTTTTTTGGTAACGCGACGTGCAGGAACTATCGTAGACCTAACTCACACCCTACTGACGGTGGCTATTTAGACTGCGACCCAGACAAATGTCGGACAGAGATTTTTGGGATCAAGCTATATACGTTGCAGCAAAAGACTTGGTTGTATTCAGTGACGTACAGAAAGTGTCACCTGGACAGAAAATACGGATTGGAGTGAGTGTGCTGAACTGTGACACACAGAAAGGTTACACGCAGCTGTGTGAAATGGATTTGTATCACTGAGCTAAAACAAGAAAAAAACTAATTTTTTAAAAATATTTTGTTTTGGATTTTTGTTTTTTTTGGAACGTGACGTGCAGAAACTATCGTAGAGCTAACTGACATCCTACTGACGGTGGCTATTTAGACTGCGACCCAGACAAATGTCGCACAGAGATTTTTGGGATCAAGCTATACACATGACAGGCAGCAAAAGACTTGGTTGTATTAAGTGACGTACAGAAAGTGTCACCTGGACAGAAAATAGTGAGTGTACTGAACTGTGACACTCAGAATGGTTCCACACTGCTGTGTGCAATGGATTTGTATCACTGAGATATAACATTAAAAAAAAAAAGGGGTTATATATGGCGATAGCTGCACTACTAGTGCCAGCCAGCCAGCCAAGCCAGGAGACAAAAAAAAATGTCTTCTAGCCCTTAGAAGGGCTGTTGGGTTCTTTGTGGGTGATTCCTGCCTAACAGAGAACTAAATGCAGGCCCTAACACTCTCCCTGAAAGGCAGCAGCTCTATCCCTAACGACATCCAGACAGCATCTGAGCCGAGCACCACGGCCAGTCACTAGTATATTCCAGGGTCACCTGATCAGGCCAGCCAACCCCTGCTATCGACATGTAAGGGCCCCACGTGATGCTGGGTGTACCGCAGAGTCTCCTGGCTTGTGATTGGCTGTGTTTATAGGCGCCAAAAAAGCACGATGCGGAAGTTGCCATTTCCTCGAGCATGGCGAGATACTCGTCCGAGCAGCGAGCACTTACGAGTACCCTAATACTCGAACGAGCACCAAGCTTGGACGAGTATGCTCGCTCATCTCTACTTCACATACATTAATTTCTTTATATTGTACAAAATTGTTGAGGTATCAGCTGTACACTGGGTCAAAGAACAGCCGCCATACAGGACCAGGAAAGGACTCATCCATGCATATCCACCATTTTTTTTTTTACCTCTGGTCAGGTTGTTACAGGCAGTGTTATCTGGTAGTAAAACTGCATTATGGACGAAGGTATGCAATGTAAAGCTGTTTTCCAGAAGCTGTTTTTTCAAAAGAAAAGTGGGCCTGGCCAATGTATCCTAGGGTGGAGAATACCCTTTCTCTCAACTATATGTTTTGGAGATCTGCTTGAAGTCTGCATTACACTTTGTTCACCTAGGCAGTAAAGGCTTCCCTTGTGAATTTTAATACTTTTGATGGCAAGAACAGCACAACATGCTGGCAGGGATGGCAGAAACCCCATGGGACCTAAACACAATACATGGCATCCAATATAGACAGATGCCAAAACGCTTGTTATGGATATGAAGACTAAAGATGTGAAGCCATTACAAGATGGCGCCGGCTCCGGGACCACTCCTGCTCTTATCTATAGTTTACATTCTTTAGCTAGACTAGATGCGCAGAAGTGAAACTTTATTTTGCATTACTAACCAATAAAATATATCCTAACCCTCAGGAGAGGATTCACTCCTCCCTGGGGTATATAACCCTTGTACACTCCTCTAATAAACAAGAACCTCTTTGACCCTACAAGGTGTCAGTGTTGTTTCTTCCATGCATGTAAAATCCTAGGATTACTTTAATTTGGAGCAGAGAAACAAACTTTGTGGCTCCCTTTGAGAGCCATCCTTATCAGTTGGCGTCCCTTGGGTGGGCTCGAGGGAATGTAATTTCTGTAGCCGAAGGAACGGGCTTCCAGAGTGCGGTGCACGGTCGCTTGAGGAAGGGGACTGCAGCCCCAAAGAGAAGGTAAGAAAATTGATTATCTTACCTACCTCTTGTCGAGTCTGCACTGCATTACGGTAGTCATTTCTGCTAGATAGAAGTTATCAGCAGCAGCTTCGGCTGAAGTTGAAACCTCGAGCTTAAAGAACCCGAAACAAGAGTTTGTTTCTACTGTGGTTTGTGTTTTATGAGGTTTGTGTTACTGAAAGGGGAGAGGAAACTTGAGTGAGAAACTGACCAAGGACCGGCCAGGAGGGTTTTCCTGCGCCGGGTCGTCTAGATTGATTGTCTAGACAGACGTGACCGGCCAGAAGTGATTTTCTGTATTAGGCTGCAGTGTACAGGCAGCGGGCAGCAGATGTAATCAAACCTCAAAGCTAGTGTGCAGTCCGTGCGGTCAGAAGAATTGAATCTGATTGAGACTAACCCCTCCCCTTGTCAGGCGTGCAGTTCGTCTGTGTCTTGTCTGCCCGACTCCGTTCTGAAAAGTTGAAACATGGGTGGTAACTCGGTGTAATTGTTACCTGGAAAACAAACGGCTCCGGAGGTGGTGGCTCAAGGAAAATAAGTTGACTTGTTATGTCTGTGTGGACCAGAAATCTGACCTTGTGTGTTGCCAGAGAATCGACTAGTAGATGAAGGTCACACAGCCAAGTTTACTGTGAGTGATATCTGCTCAACTGTGATGATGAGGCCAAATTAAGGGTTAAGTTGAGAATAGAAGAAATCATCACTCACAGGGGAAAGTTTGCTGTGGCATTAGGCCAAAAAGGAGTGAACACCGGCCTTGAATTTACAGCATTATATTTTGTTATGAAAAACAATGCGAGCATCAGCGGAAAATTATTGAATATAAGAAATTAGTCTGGGCAGAAATGTATAATGAAAAGACAAATGATTACTTTTACATGCCGTCAGCATGGCCCCTAAGATGGTACAGGAGGACCCAACCGCGCTCCAGCAGACACATCCCCCGCCATATCACTAGCCCCCTCAGTCTACCTCTTCAGAGGGGTGGACCTGTGAAGTACGTCAGTGCCAAAACCACGCCCATGGCTCACTTCTTTGTATCCAGTTATCACACAAGACGGCACGCCCTATGTCCCAATGTCCATTCTGGCAGCCATCTTAACTTAGGGAACTTCCCTTCCTGGTGGCCATCTTAACTGAGGGAACGTCAGTCCCCGCCCAGTGGCCATCTTAGTTACTGGTATTCTCCGTGACAAGGCTACAAGTGGGAAGCAAAGCACATAGATGCAAGTAGAACCACAACAAGTATTCGACTTAGTAAATGAAGGATATACACATACCTATAATAAGTTAATATTGTTTAATTAGATGAAATGACTTAACCTCTATGTTTTCTCTGTTACTAGGAGTAAGTCAGCACTTGGAGGCAACTTCATCTCGATTCCTAACAGGTTGTTGTGATGGTGCAGGTGTTCAGGACTCCAGGTCAAGGGGAACCAGGTGAAGATGTTAGGTTAGGTCCTGCATTTGATACAAAGTCAAGTTAAGTACTTGGTCCTGAGTGTCCTACCCATGCTAGAATCACAAAAGGAAGGGATTGTGATGGAAATGGTCTCACCTGTGGTAAACTGTAGCTTGACATAAGATGTCACACAAGTAGTAAGGGAGAAAGAATGTAGACAGGCAGTGAAGAACATCAGCAAGCTAATGGAAGCTGTAGAGATGCACCCCGATGGTAAACTGAATCCAGAGTAGTGAGAAAAAAAAAAAGCATGTAGGAAAAATAAAGGGTGCCTGAAAGATAACGAGCTCACAGGAGTCCGATTGTGAGTATCTTACGGAAAGTGTATAGAGGAGGTGTAGAGAGACAGAGAAAGTGTCAAGTATTATTATGAATGTTATAACGGTAATTTTAAACCACCTCCCAAACGGAGAAAGGAAAAACAAAGTCTTCCACCTTATAATGGTCCTGGGTAATGGACCTGCAGCATCTGAACCCAGATTGGAGAGAGTTATGCTGTATGTGGTACTCCTCGACCACGCCACATGGATTCTATTCTGTGTTAACTGAGCCCAGATCACTGTCCCCACAAACACCCATGTTCTTAGAGATGACACAAAGACAGATGAGAAAGAAAAAAAAAAGGTAGACCAGTATTAGGAAACAAGCAATCCAGTATTGGCTGTGCCCTCAAACATTTTAGCAGATTAAAGTCCAGCTCCAATGATATCCCTCACTCTGGATGATAAAGAAGAAGTCCTGTTTTTGATTGATACTGGAGCAGCCAAGACAGTTGTGCACAGCAAACATGTCCTCCCCTTACTTAATCTCCACGGTCACCAGTCCTGGAATAGGAGTGGGTGGGAAAGTAGTACACTCCCCTTTAACAGAACCCATCCATGTTAGATTTGCCCTTAACCAAGAAGTGCTGGTCAGTGATACTGTCCCCTGTTGCCTCCTGGGTAGAGACTTGCTTGCAGCATCGCATACCAGGAGGATCGCACTGTGAAACTAACAGGTGCCTTTTTAATGACCAAGAACTTTGTTAGCCGTTAGTGATAATACTCCCTGGTCCATGTTTATGTCAGTACTCCCCAAAAGATGAGAAGGAAGCCCTGCTTGCAGTATCCCTTGAGTATGGCACCGTCGGATGCCATATTTCAAACATTCCCGAGACTTTATGAAAAAGATTGTATCCCCTTCTACCACTCTTTTGTACCCTGAGAAAAAGAAAAGTAAGAAGGGCAAAACCAACCCAGTACCAGGTGCCTACGTGCTGTCAATGAAGCCACAGTTTTTAATACCCCCATTGTGTCCAATTCACACACCTTGTTGACTAAGGTTCCCACTACCTCTACTCACTACACAGTAATTAATTTGGCTGATGTTTTCTCTTCCGTACCTCTACATCCAGACAGTTGGTATTTGTTTGCCTTCAAGCAAGAGGGTAAAAAGGTATACTTGGGTGATGCTGCCACAGGGAGCCCAGAACTCACCCAGTATGTATACTACAGCCATGTCGCCATAACTGCAAGGTGTCAAATACAAAACTTCAGTTTTGCTGCATTCCTTCCTGGGGTGATATATCTCACCCCTGAATGAAAGAAGTCTGTGGAGGACACCCCTTTGTCCAGAAACGTGAATGCACTGTGGACATTTTTGGGCCTCATTTCTTATTGCAGACCTTGGACATGCACGTTTGGTGCCGTTTTTTATGATTGTTTGTCCTCTAGCCCCTTCCACTTTACAGAAGAGGTAGTAGATGGATGCCTTTCATGTTCAAAGACTGGTAATTTGGTACTCCCCTGCACTGGGTCTATCAAATTATTACATTTAGATTGTATTCTATAGAAGCGAATGGCCCTGCCTCAGTTGTCCTCACTTAACTGCTCCTCATGATATTACATTTATCCTCACATAGGTAGAACCCAAAAATCTTTTTAATGCCCGCCTTTTGAGAATGCAGTTTTCCATTTTGTTGCCTGACAATGTTAGTATCCAAAGGTGTAATACTTTGAATCCAGCCACCCTGTTGCCTCTGGAGCAAGGGGGGAGGGAAGAGTTAAGGCACCTCATGACTGTTGGCAGATGATGTGAGAAGAGACAGTGGGATATGGTAAGTCAGCCATTAGATTAGATAATGTGCTCTTTGTGGATGGATCGAGGTATGGCCAGGATGGCAGGTGCTACACAGGTTAGGCAGCGGTTACTAAATATGACACTAAAAATGCAAAGTCCTTACCACCACATGTCTGCCCAAAAAGAGAGTCCAGAGACTCTGGAGATGGTTTGCAGAGATGCAGAGGGAAAAACAGCCAACATTTACACTGATTCCATGAATGCCTTTGAGCCCATGGCTATGGGCCCATTTGGAAAGCCAGAGACTTCAACCCCTTCACGTAAATCCATCAAAAATTAGGAAGTGGTGAGGTCTCTGATGGAACCCCTCATGTTGCCAACTTGAGTGGCGGTGATAAGAACGAAAGGCCACTGTGAAACAGACACAGAGGCGAAGGGAAAGCCAAGGCAGATCAGGTGGCAAAAATGGCTGCCAAATTGCCTAGGCAGACCCCTGCCTTAGTGGCCACAGCTCAGGTACCTGAAATAACTCCTCCTGTCTCCCTGAAAGTTCTTAAGACCTTACAGAACCAGGCGGGGAAGGAGGAAAGGGACCAGTGGGTGTCAAAAGGGGGGACTGCAAAGGAAGGACTAATACAGTTTCAAGGAAAACTCTGCCTTCCCAGGTCCCTCTAACCCACAATGGCACAGGCAACCCATGGAGTGACGCACCAGTCAAAAACTGCTGTGTGATTTAGTACATAGCGCATGGTACGCCCAAGGGTTCAGCACTGTAGCAGCCAGATATACTAAAGGATGTATGATTTGTGCCCCAAACAAACATGGGTCAGATGGTCAAGGTACCTCAAAAACACACACCTCATCCCTTGTATCCGTTTCAATGCTTGCAGATTACGTTCAACTACCCAAGGTGGATAAGTATGTATTGGTGTGTGATTACAGGTGAAGTGCAGGATGGCTAGAAGTATACCTGGTAGCTAAGGTCACAGCCTAGACCACAGCAAAGAAGATTATGGCCGAAGTTGTATGCAGGTACAAGGTACCAGAGGCCATTGAAGGTGACAAGGTGTTCACTTTACAGGTGAAGTGATGCAAAAGGTGATTAAGATTTAGGTGTAGAACAAGCCTAAAGTGCTTCGTACCATCCACAAAGCAGCAGTAGGAAAGAACTGAACGGGACACTAAAGTAAAAGACTCAAAAAGCCATGGCACAGACTGATAAGCCATGGACAGAGTGCCTGCTGTTAGCCCTCTTTCCAGTAAGGTATACCCTTAACTGTAAGACAGGCTTTAGTCCCTTTGAGGTCCTTTTTGGGGTCAGCCCCTAGGACAGGATTGTATTTCCCACAGCAGCTCCAGATGCAACGTGGTTGTCTGACAGATTGTGCGATCAGTTTGTACAAGCGTTTTACGGAAACACATTCTCGAGTTTTTGTTTCACTTTCAGATCTTGATAAATTACCAAGGACCCACCCACCTGTGCGTGGAGATTGGGGGTTAAAAAGGACACCGTAAAACAGTCCCTGGTTTGATGGTCCATTACAAGTGATGTTAACTCCAAGCACATCAGTGAAGCTCAAAGGAAAACCAGCTGAGAGCTTGTACACACATATATACATAGATGCCATAGGAGTCCCAAGGGAGATCCCCAATGAGTTCAAAGCAAGAGATTAGGTGGCAGTGGGATTCGAGTCGCTTATTCCCACTATCAACATTAACAAAAATGTGGATTGGATTAATTGCATCTATTATAATCAGCAGAGATTTGTGAACTACTCCAGAGATGCCCTGAAAGGGATTGTGGAACAGTTGGGTCCCACGAGTATCATGGCATTCCAGAACAGAATGGCATTGGACATGCTCCTGGCAGAGAAAGGTGGCATATGTAAGATGATAGGAGATACCTGTTGTACTCTTATTCCAGATGACCTGGGACCAGATGGCCAAGTGATGAATGCCCTGAAGGGACGCACATCTTTATCTGAGGAGTTGAAAAGGAACTCAGGCATTAGTGATCCATGGGATGCCTGGTTTGACTGGCTGAAAGACTGGAGAAAATCTCTTGCTCAGTTAGGAGTTGTCATCTTGCTAAATCTTAATAATGCTTGCTCTAACTGTTTGTTGTGTAATCCCTTGTGCCAGGAAACTGTTGGCAAAAGCAGTGGAGAATTCCATCCCTGAGATGATCATGACTGAACCATATGATGACATCGGGAAGGAGATTCATGTGCCCTTGGATGACATCAGCCCTCCCTCAACTACAGTGCTGTGAGGTGGGAGTGGAGAATCCTTGGGACTCTGTGTTTGAATGGTTGATAAACCTGACAACTAACCCAAAAAGAAGTGATATATAGCTTTAGCACATATCCACATATTCACATAATCCGCGCTTAACTTAAACACATATTTACACATTCTTTGCTTAAAATTAGCTTAGTGTGAGTGGTCCTGTGCGCCCGAAGGATTCCTGAACCAGAGCGGATGAAGAAGAAGATCACCAGATGGATGTCAGCGAAGAAGTCCCCCACGCAGTTCCAGTGAAGCCTGTGTTAAGGTCAGAGTTAGAATCTGACTTCCCATTGTGCAAGTCCACTAAGAGGGAGTCTATCTATTAGGGATAGATTGTCTCCTAACTGGTGAAAAGGACGCAGGCACAATGGGACAGATTGTTAGGTCCATCTAGATCAGGGACAGACAACACCGTGCTTGAAATGGCTTCAAAGGGGGGACTGTTATGGATATGAAGACTAAAGATGTGAAGCCATTACAAGATGGCGCCGGCTCCGGGACCACTCCTGCTCTTATCTATAGTTTACATTCTTTAGCTAGACTAGATGCGCAGAAGTGAAACTTTATTTTGCATTACTAACCAATAAAATATATCCTAACCCTCAGGAGAGGATTCACTCCTCCCTGGGGTATATAACCCTTGTACACTCCTCTAATAAACAAGAACCTCTTTGACCCTACAAGGTGTCAGTGTTGTTTCTTCCATGCATGTAAAATCCTAGGATTACTTTAATTTGGAGAAGAGAAACAAACTTTGTGGCTCCTTTTGAGAGCCATCCTTATCACAGTGTTATCTGGTAGTAAAACTGCATTATGGACGAAGGTATGCAATGTAAAGCTGTTTTCCAGAAGCTGTTTTTTCAAAAGAAAAGTGGGCCTGGCCAATGTATCCTAGGGTGGAGAATACCCTTGCTCTCAACTATATGTTTTGGAGATCTGCTTGGAGTCTGCATTACACTTTGTTCACCTAGGCAGTAAAGGCTTCCCTTGTGAATTTTAATACTTTTGATGGCAAGAACAGCACAACATGCTGGCAGGGATGGCAGAAACCCCATGGGACCTAAACACAATACATGGCATCCAATATAGACAGATGCCAAAACGCTAGGATGCGCAGAGTCTTACTGTGGAGCTGTGTGATTTAAAACGAATGACTAAATCTTGAAGGAGAAGCAGTCACATAATGCTACTAGTCCAAGATTAGTTTTACTTCTTGAGGAGTTGCATATTTCAGAGCTGAGCTGCACTCAGCTTCCATTTAAGCACAACACTTTAACCCATTGTTTATATCCGGATATATCCAAAATGAACATAGTTTGGTTAGCTTTATTTTTAGTAAGGCTAAAAAGTCATCATGTGCATGCCATATATCACCCAGACATATACATGTATCGGTGCAATATAAGTATTTATGTGCTGCCACATACAGTACCTGAACAACGATGAACTGTTATAGAAGAAAATAATAAGTAAATAAGTCTGAATTATTACTAGATATCACCGTGCAGTAATAAACAGCAAATTACTTTCAAGATGATGTGTGTTTATGTATCCACGCACAAAGCCAGACAGTACAATAATGAGAAAATACTATTACATAGCAGCAATATGCTTGTTCTGTATATATTCATGCAAATGTGAGATATATTAAACAAGCCTACCTAGTTATAGGCTGCTATAAACCTCAATAGGAGGACTCGTTCATTATATTTTTAAATTGAACCAGTCACAAAAAACTGCTTTAAGTCTAGGTACCCAACAGTGAAATTATTTTGATATATTGCATATTCAGTTTGTAAGTTTTGTAAAGACGGTATTTTTCTGGATTACTTATGAGATTTTTGATTTTTCTTTCCCACATTCCAATAGCCAAAACTTTAAAAATTTTCCATTCACATGGCCATATGAGGGCTTATTTTTTGCGGGACAAGATTTATTTTTTAATGCCACCATTCAATTTACCATGTATTTGAAAACGGGAAAAAATTATTTGAAAAAAAAAACCACACAAGTCCGCCATCTATACTCTAAAAATGACATGTCATCTTTATTCTGCAGCCCAATACAATTACAGCGATACCAAACTTGTATATAGTTTTTATTGTGTTTAATTACCGTATTTTTCGGTTTTTAAGACACACCCCATGATAATACGCACCCCAGGTTTAAGAGGAGGAAAATAAGAAAAAAATATTTTTCATCAGACCTCATATCAAATCCTCAGATCAGACCTCACATAAATATCAGGACATCAGATCAGGCCCCCATAAATATCAGGACATCAGATCAGACCCGATATCAGGACATCACATCGGACCCCCTTATCAGGACATCGCATCAGCCCTCCATGTCAGGCCCCCATCAGACCCTCAGATCAGCCCACTCAGACCCCCAGTTAGCCCTCAATGTTAGACCCCATCAGACCTTAGATCAGCTAATTCAGACCCCCATCAGACCTCAGATCAGCTTGCTCAGACCCCCATCAGACCTCAGATCAACCCACTCAGACCCCCATGAGACCTCAGATCAGATTAAAATAAAAAACCTCCTCTTACCTGTCCTCTGCCACAGCTTCTCTCCACCTCCGGCAGAAGTCATGTTCCCCATCTTCCCGTCCTGCGCTTAGGGGGCTATAACCTGGGATCTTTTGATCCCTTGTCCTATTCACCCTAATAGAGATCTATTAGGGTGAATAGGATTTTTTACACTGTCCCTGCTGAGGTGTGTCTCGTGCACAGCACAGCAGGAAGCTTACCATGGGAGGCCTGGAAGGCTTCAGCAGTATCCAGGCGGCCATGGTACAGGATCGAAGCCTGGTGATTTCACTGTGGGGACTCCGATCGGAAAGCAAAGGGAGCCACATTTCCCTGTGCTTTGCCTCACAGATTCCGCATTCAGTGTTTAATGCAGCATCTGAGTGTTAAATAACAGGGTGTGGCGTGATCGCCATTCCCTGTCATTGCGGCTGGTTGCCTGCTGTATGATATATCCGACACCCACTGTGTATGGAGCTGGCACACTGCAACAACCTGCACCATACAGATGCGGGCACATAATGCCCTACATGTATGACATTATGCGTTAAGTGGTTAAGTCTGTCACGTGGCCTGATGGAGGAGGCACCAAATTTATATACAGGCCTAAGATGGACTTAAAAAGGACCTTTCGTTGGTCCTGATGTTACCATATAAATAACTGGCAGTCAGGAGCGGTCTTGGGCACCACGCATCCTATGCATTTGCGTAGGGCCCCCGACGTCCAAGGGGGCCCCCACGCTCCGCTCTTGTGCCGGTGCCCAAGACCGCCCGCCCAGCTGTCACTTACTGCATTTGTCCGAATGCGTACGCATTTTATAAATTAGTACGCTAATGCGTACTAATTTATAAAATGCGTACGCATTAGTGTACATACTAAAATATGCGTATGAATTAGCATGCAGATTTGAAAAAGCGCACGCAAATTCCACCGAGAATGCTCGCTCATCTCTAGTCCCAGTCTTTGATGTGGGGGGGGGGCGTGTCATTGGGGGTGTGTGTCATCAGAGGGCGTGTCATCAGGGGACGTGACACGTCATTGGGGGGGGGGGGGGCCCGGACATAACTTCGCTTAGGGCCCCAGAAATGCCAAGACCGCCCCTGCTGGCAGTGTAGAGTATATTGATTTGTAGTTGTGTGAAACCCAGATTTGTAAAATCCAAAATGCTAATGCAGCGTAAGATGGATGTAAGATGTATTTGTTACAAATGATGAACTCCCCTCTTTTAATTGAGAAGACGCTAATAGAGTATTTAATTTATTTTTCTAAACCAGACAACCCCTAATAGGCAGTAATGGACGCAAAGTAACATAGTAAGCAAGTTAAAGCTTATAAAAAGTACATCTCACTATCAATAAAAGATAAAAAAGCACCACAGAATTCTGTTATGAGTTTATCAAAGCTCTTTCATTATATTTGGATTATAGCTACAAAATTTATGAGTAAAAATTATGGGGGACATTTACAAATAGATATACGCCACTTTTTGGCATATATCTGTCGCATATTGCGTTACAAAGGTTATTTGCACCTTAATCTGTGACTTTTCAAAGCTCATGCCAGGTTTAAAAAAAGGTAAGAAGATCGCTGCACACAAATCATGCAAATAAAGTATGTGATTTATTGTCCTTCACATTTCTCGTATGTCAATATCACAAGTATTGATCCAGTAATTTATATTGGATATATACACAGAGATGCACCAAATGTTTTGGTCCGGGTGGACCTGAGTTTGTTCTGTGACCTGTGTTTGTTCTGTGTGTGGGTAGAATGGCGCTCAGGAGGACTGGATCCAGTCCTCTTGTGCACCATTCTACCCACACACAGAACAAACCGCTGAGGAAGGTCCACCCGGACCGAAACGTTTGGTGCATCTCTGTGTATATATCGAATATAAATTACTGGATCAATACTTGTGATATTGACATACGAGAAATGTGAAGGACAATAAATCACATACTTTATTTGCATGATTTGTGCGCAGCGATCTTCTTACCTTCTTACCTTTCGCTAGCACCAACACTTTGTGAGAGTGCGGACCCCAACCTTATTTATTTAGGTCTAAATAAAGAGGCTTGACATGGGAATGGAAGGGAACTGACTGACTCATTCATCATTTTCTATGCCTGTTTTAGGCATAGGGAATGGTCTAAATCTACGCCAGCAACGGAGGTGGATACGCTGAAGTTATGTAGAGGCCCAGTAGTTATTTAGAGCCAAAACCAGTAGTGAAGTCTACTCAGCGATAAGGTATATTGGACAGATCTGCACCTGTTCTGTGTTTTTGACCTGCTCCTGGTTTTGGACCAAATAACTGAAGTTTGAACTTGGCCTAAAACGCTGGTCTTAAAGGTGTTGTCTCACTTCAGTAAAGAGCATTTATTATGTAGAGAAAGTTAATACAAGGTAGTTACTAATGTATTGTTATCCATATTGCTTCCTTTGCTGGCTGGATTCATTTTTCCATCAAATTATACACTGCTGGTTTCCATAGTTACGACCACCCTGCAATCCATCAGTGGTGGTCGTGCTTGCACACTATAGGAAAAAGCGCTGGCTCCTCTGGTGGATGGGACTGTGGGAACGCACATAGGCTAGTGCTTTTCTCTATAGTGTGCAAGCATGTCCACCGATGATGGATATCAGGGTGGTCGTAACCATGGAAATGAGCAGTGTATATAATGTGATGAAAAAATGTATCTAGCCAGCAAAGGAGGCAATATTGACAATCACAATACATTACTAAGTGTCTTAACTTTCTCTACATAATAAATGCCATTTGCTGAAGTGAGACAACCCCTTTAATAAATGACCCCCTACGTAGCAATCTTTGCTTTTCTAAGATAGTTTTTAAAATGAAACCTGTATGGGTAACTCCTCCACTTTTCGTCTTCATTTTTTGGTTCATCATCATCAACAATTTCCTTCTTCTTTAATTGACTAATTTCAACTCCTTCTCAACCTAAAGGCCTACATAACACTATATGCTATGAACAACTATTTATGAACATCTGGCCCCCTTGCACTAATATAGTAATATAGTAGAGAATGATAACATTTGTAGTCTGCTCATGGGCCATTTTTGTTAAATTGCAGCTAAAGTTTTGGAGACTTAATTTGAAAAAGATGACTATCTAGTTATTCTAGAAGCACAGCCACTCTGTCCCATGGACTGTGTTTGGTATTTCAGCTTAGTCAAATTTAAGTTACATAGGGTTCATCTAAAATATTAGGCACAACCTATGGAAAGTAGTGGTGCAATCCCTAGAAGAAACCAGGCACATTTTTCTGAATTCATACAGCCCCTTTTAAGTTTTAATTGTATTACTTATGCATTTGAACTAACATGAAGATAACCTATGCAAGAAATGGTGCAACATTCTGTTACTTTTCCTTATGTTTTTCTAGCAGTATACATGATTCTCTGTATATTATCACACTAAATGGTACATAATTATTATTATTATTATTTAGAACCATTAGGCTACTTTATAAAAGCTGAATTTTGACATTATAGCTGTCTAAAAAGTATTTGATTCATTTTGTGTGAATTGTATGAAAAGCAACCAAATTAAAAAATATTCAGAACATCATTAACATTTAATGGGAATTTCTGTTCCAGCACGTAGAAAACAATTTAACAATATGCAGATGTTGACGAAAATCTCATATTTCTTTTACAGGATTTGCTGGCAGGGAAGGGGTTAATAGCATCTCAGTTTGCATGGTATCTATGAAAGATACAACACAGCTCTAGAAGCTTTTCCATATCATAAATCTCAATTACTGATCAATAGGAATCAAAAGAGAAGCTGGAATCATCAATAGTTGTTATAAAGTTTCCCCTGCCAGACAATTGGTCAAAATGTTGTCAGCTGGCTATGAAAACTAGTGTTCTGTAGCTGGCTAATGACGTAATGAGAGCACAGCTGTACAGCATTTTGTACAGTATAGGCAGCAATAATGCCATAATTAGCTTGTGTTGCTTACCTAAGCACTTAATGCAACAGAAGGATGGGGGTTTAGAGATAGGAGATCTTCTTCTGTTAAAAACAGGACTTAAAACAAAGCGCTGACGCTGCAATTTATGTTGTCATTTTGTGCTTCAAAGCAATAGTAGTATTCCTTATCCGAGCTTGAATTGTCCCAGCAGATGCTTGATGCTTGGTATCCAGAACTGAACGCCTTGGTAGTTCGAATTACAGAAGTCACCCTGAATAATGCAACTTTAGTGAAACTTTGCTTTCCCTGAATATTGGCCATCGGTAGACATTTCTATATCATTTTTATAGAAAAAAGAGTCCCACAAATCAGGTTGTGATTGTACCGTATGATCGAAATGTATGAAGCCAGAACAGACAGAATTATCATCTTGTAAATCTGGAAGACTAGGAAGTTGAAGATTGTCTGCTTCCTTAATAACATGGCTCTGCTGGGAAAGCTACTTGTTGTACTGTAAATCCTGGAAGAGTAAGCTGATCGCAGATCTTAGGAACTACAAATAAGTTTGGAATGTTAAGGTATGCGTAAGGAATCAAGATTACGTGACTGACACCTCAAAAATGGCAAACCTTTCCTTGTGCAATTTGCAGCTCACAGTGAAAAGGACAGCTCTAAGCATCTTGTGGAAATACATCTTCTAGTTGTTGAAAGTAACATGAAAGAGCAATAGATCACTAACAAGTCACAGGCGAGATATGCTGCACAATATTTTCCATGTGCTAGGGATAGAAACTGGAGCCAACAGCTTCACAATTTCAGACAACAAATCTGAAAGGAACCACATATGCAGTATAATAGATAGATAGATACGGTGCATTTCAATAAATTAGAACATCATCAAAAAGTTAACTTATTTCAGTAATTCAAAGTTATGGAAGCGCTCATTAGTACAGGAGGACTGGGAAGTGGTGAATGCAGTGCTCCCCGGGCTCTGTATTCATCGCTTTCTGGTCTTCCTTAGTTGCTCGCTATGCTGTGACTGCATATGAAGACCAGGAAGAGCGCTGAGGCTCAGGAGCGGCAGCAGCACCTGGAGCAGGAGAGGTAAGTTGATTATTTTTTTCTCTGATCTGAGCATGAGGGTCTAAAATTAGGTCTGAATAGGGTTCATTCACATTGGCCTGTGATCTGAACTCTGATTGGGGGACTTACTAATATTGGGGGTATGTTCTGAGGTCTGATTAACATTGTGGGTCTGATTGGGGCTCTGAGATGAGGATTGAGTAACATTGGGGGTCTGATTGGGGCTCTGAGCTGAGGATTGATTAACATTGGGGGTCTGAGTTGAGCTCTGGTGAAAAATATTTTTTTTCCCTAATTTCCTCCTCTAAAACCTAGGTGCATCTTATGGCCAGATGCGTCTTATAGAGTGAAAAGTACAGTAAATAAAACCAATTTTAAAAATGGTACTTTTGGCAGTGCCATGTGCTGCAAGAAATTTAGTTCATCATTTCCATAAAGATTGTCAGCAGAGGGAAGCATGAAGTGCTCTAAAATTTCCTGGTAAATGGCTGCGCTGACTGAGACTTTGGACTTGATATAACACAGTGGACCAACGCCAGCAGATGACATGGCTCCCCAAACCATCACTGACTGTAGAAACTTCACACTGCACCTTAAGCAACTTGGATTGTGCACCTCTACACTATTTATCCAGACTCAGTGACCCTGATTTCCACATATAATACAAACTTTACTTTCATCTGAAAACAGGACTTTGGACTGCAGATGAGTGGAGTTTTGAAATATTTGATTCAGTCGATTTGCCGAACTTCAACAACATATTCAATTAATTACTAATTAATTCGTCATGAATCACAATAAATCATGTATACCCAGGACACTCTGCCTAATCACATTCATCCCACTTGGTGGCCCAATCTTAGTGTGAAGGCTTGGAACTTAAACTTCAGGGAGAATGTATCATCGTAAGCATTAAGTTCTAGTACACACATCCAAACTTAATCCGTTCTGCAGGTACTGTGCTGTCAATATTACAGGTGTAATTTATCACCATCTACATCACTGTGCAGTGCACCAAGATTTATAGCTAATCCCTTATGTTAAGCAAAATGAAAAGCATACTGCACCCTTCAGTAAAGCAAAAAACACATGCACACCCCTGCAGTGCAATGGCTCCTTAGTGGAACACTTTTCGCCTTTGCAGCTCAAGGAGGGCTTGTTTTGCATGGTAAGAGTGGCTAAAGTGCGTGCACAGTTTCCTGGACATTTTTAATAGCTCTTGCAGTTCAATGGAAGACTTGAGAAACCGGTTGACAAAAAGATTTAAGACATGCACCTTGCAGGGCACGTGGGTCAGCTCTCCCTGATGCACCACAGACAAAAATTTTCTTCTTGTTATCAGTAATCATGGTCTCTTTCTTCAGTTGGCAAGGAGACAGCCAGTGTTTGATTTGTTTATTGATGAAGCGGAGCCGTTCCTCCCCACTGTGGCTCTTTTCACCAAGGCTGACCAAGTGCAGAACCATATGACAATGTCTAGATTTGCATAGGACCACTGAGAGCTATGCTTAGAGGGGTGAGTGAGGACAAGGTAGAGGACGAGAAAGCATAGGAGGACATTGGTGCAGAAATCCCACGATTACAACATGGAGGCAGCATTGCCATCACCTAGCCAAGTTGCTGGTGTGCCTGGACAGGAGCCACATTTACCTAGTGGGCTGTGAACTATATATAGTATATTGTCCTTGACTATAGTTACAACTCCATACGTCAGCACTGGCTTGAACTCTACCAGACACCGAGAGGCCCAAGGACTAGCCCACCTTCTGCTCAAACATCAAATAAAACAGGTATACACAAGGCATATACAAGAGCCTCTATCTTATTGTTTAATAATGGTCTATCCTGCACTTTATAGGCAAAGAAAAAAAAAAACCCTGGAGTACTTCTTTAACATTCCGCTGATAACATTGTCTGCCGTTCTCAGACTCCTGAGCAGCTGTTGCGCCTGGATTTAACAGTCTCTGATGAATGTACTAAGAAAACATCTAGGTATTAATTATTAGTTTACTGTGATGGATTTGTAGCAGTAAAATAATTTTTCATGGCTCTTAGTCCTTTTAGAATTCCATACAGTATCGAGAGAACTATTGTGGTATTAGATAAATAAAAATAAACAAAATTACAGTTCATTTTAAGAAAATTGGTTTCTGTGGGGAATATTATGTGTACAAGAAAGGTCTCTTAGTAGAGATCAGATGAGTATCATGCTGTTCTGGGGAGAGCTGACCCAGAACGGCCATTCAAGCGGACCATTAAGTCTTAGACCATAGCTGTTCAATATTGACAAGACCTTTAACAAGATTACAAAAATAAACTTAGAATCAAATAATTTTAGTAAAATGCTTACTCCAGATATAGAGTAATGATGAAAAATATTTTTCTTATTTTATATCAAGGATATTAATAATAGAGAATTATCAGGTACTGTATACTTTGGACTACAAGCAACAAAAGTATTTTGTGAAGCATTTACTGACACAGTAATGCCATATACATAAATAAAAGTACTGTCAGCTGAAAACTCCATCAACTATCAGCAGCATATGTATACTGATTCCAATATGGAGCTGAGAACCTGGTGCTAAAAATGGCTCAGGTACTTGCACCATATTTGCTAGGTATCTGGCCAAGATGTTTTTGCAATCAAAGTTAACAAAGTGGAATTCGATCTGAATTTTGGGAAACATTTGATTTGCCACTAATCGGAATTTCTTGTCATTTTGTGGTAACAAATCAATTTTTCCCAAAATGGCAATAAAAAACCCACACCCACCTCATCCATTTGATCGTGGAGAGGCCGTTGCCCATTGTATGGAGCGGGCACAATGATGAGGGATGGCGATTGTGCCAACCTCGCCATTTAACCCCTCAGATGCCACATTCAACACTTATCGCTGCATCTGAGAGTCACATTCAGCCTATCAGGTGGTTAATCAGGGGTTAAAAAAATACATACCTCACCGCCATGGCCATCTTGATTGAAGAAAGTAATTTGTAACTAATCAAATTTCTTGTCGAAGTTCGGCAAAGCTGCCAAATATAATTTTTGAAAACTTCACTCGTCAGTAAAGAGGACCTGTCAGTTCTCCTGACGTGCCTGTTTTACTAAATAGTTGCATTCCAGCTATAATAACAATTCCGGGACATTTATTCTTATGACTCGATGTTGTGCCATTCTTCCACTATTCTAGAAGTTTCTGGAAAAAAGGTGCAGATGGGTGTTCCCAGTTGAGGATGTGTCTAACCGTGTCCAATTAGTAATGCTAATTGGCAACACCCATCTACACCTTTATCCATAAACCACTAGCAGAAATAACAGATGAATGAATGGCACAACACAGAGATATTAGAAAAGATGCTCCTGAATTGTTATTACATTGGGAATGCAAGTTATAAATAAAACAGATATGTGGGAGAGTTGGTAGGTCCTCTTTAAGAGCATCTAACATTTTCTGCACCAGAAAGCCTGCTTTTTGACAATGTACCCTGCGCAGATTAGAAACAAATGTAATGCATTCTGGATTTCATGGTTACTGACTACAAAGCAAATTTTAACACAAGAAGGTTCACTCTAGGACCAGAGTAGGCATGGAGCATGCTGGGTATTGTAGTTTCACGGCAGCTGGAGTGCCAAAGGTTGCTGATCCCTGCTCTAGGAATTGTCTCATGAAAAAACCCAGTCCATATGCTCTCTTAATGTATATAAGCATCATAGGGGAAGCAGAAGTACACAGCTTGACATCCTTCTCGGTGAGCATAGTGGAACTTGGACATCCATACATTACATTAATAAATATTACATAGCGGCCACTTCAAGAAAAACATAGATTCACAATTAATTCATTAATTGATCAATAAATCTAAGAAGTAAAGTAACTTATTCACAGATTCTGCAAAACACATTTTTATTCACGTACAAGATAGAAACTTTCACAATAGCATATAAAAATATTGCATCAGCAGTTGGTAGGGAAGAGCCCTCAATGGAATCCCACTCGCTTTCCCTGCCCACTTGCAGCGCAAGCCCTAGGTGGCAAGTCCACAACTGGATGACGTACCCTACTCTACTAAGGTGCAAGACAGACTACATACAGAGACAAAAAAACCCCCACAGAGTTGGACATAAATGGGTTGGAACCAGGCAGGCAATACGGTACTAAAACTAGAGTCAAAGGGTAGTCAAAAACCAAACAGAAATCAGAACCAGATGGGAAACACAGTACCAAATCAGGAGGCAGAGAGTGGTCAAAAGCAAGCCAAGGTCAAATATACAAATAATCTAAATACATACACTGAGCTGGAAAGCGGAAAGCACATCTAGGGAGTCAAGGACTATTAAGGCAAAGGTGAATTGCCAGGATGGGATTTAACTAGAGCACCGAGTCCATGGATCAGAACCTGATAGGTCCATGGACTCGGCACGCCATAGGACAGTTTACAATCCACAGAGTAAAAGGACGGCTAGGCTGTCACTCAGCCGCCACCAATCTCCCCCAGCGTACGCACGCTGCAGGGAGAAACAGAGCTAGGGAAGTGACTGTGTCTCCCGGGGCGTGACCTGGCAGCACGTCTCACCCAGCATAGCCGTGCCAAAGCCAGAGCCTGCAGAGCTGGAGTCCAGACTAGGGCCTTCTGGTTGTTCCTCTTGTGTGGATCCGGTAATGTTGATTGTATAACTTATACTAAGTCGTGTCCGCCCCACTAAGCCCCGTTCCTTTATTCAACGCTTTCAAAAATTGTCGAGAATGTTAAAAAGTCGCAAATTATGGTGAATATATGGTGGGCGCCATAGTTTGCAACTTTTTAATAGTGGCAAAAAAGCATTGGTAAATGTCCCCCACTGTATTTCAGGCCTCATAGTTCGTTATACAACAAGGTTCGGCCATGAGTACAGCAGGTTATTAACTTGAAATTAAAAGCTTACAGGGAAAATTCAACACTGTGAAACCATTAAAACATCAGATAAAGCAAATGTTTTCCCATATTGCCAACATTTTAAAGTAAATACCAAGGATTCATTGCTGCTGAGTTGGTGCATTTATACCTATTATGCACATAACTGTCTGAAGAGCCAAATGGCAATGCATTACCCATCTAAAACCATCATTGAATTCCATTATGAACTAGTTTTTGTCCATTTCAATAAATACCGGTAGTCTCGTTTTGTGTTGTTGATTAATACAGATAATTCTGGTAAATTTTCTGCTGCAATAGAAAAAAAAACCTTGTAGTACATCAGGGGGTTGTCTGGCGGCAACTTGTTTGTAACAAAGTGACACTTCATAAATGAGAATTAAAAGTGTTCTAATCTGTAATGCTGACAAACTTTTCACTCCAATTTTGAAGGTAGTGTCCCAGATTTTCACTAAAGCCTCTTTCACACAAACGATGCGGTTTGGCTTAGGATGCGTTCAGTGAAACTTGCACCATTTTGCAAGCAATGTCAGTCAGTTTTGCCTGCCATTGCGTTCGGTTGTTCAGTTCGTTCAGCATGGGTGCAATGCGTTTTGATGCGTTTTTCATGCGCATGAAAAAAACTGAAGGTTTACAAACAACCGTCAGTGAGAAACGCACTACTTTTGTATTATATGTTTTGTATACTCAGCAAGTACACAGGGATGATTTAGCTCTTGGACCACCAACATCAGATGTAGACTAAGAAGTAGTTGGAGAAGAAATATATCTGGGAAGGGAAGTTCATCTGTTTTATATCACTGCCAAAGCAGAGTCTCCTGGCTTGTGATTGGCTTAGTTTATAGCCGCCAAAAATTCAAAAGGCGGGAGATGCCATTTCCTCGAGCATGACGAGATACTCGTCCGAGTAGCGAGCACTTACGAGTACCCTAATACTTGAACGAGTATCAAGCTCGGACGAGTATGCTCACTCATCTCTAATGGTTACAAATAAAATGTATATTCTTTTCAGACTTTATTCCCGTTATTTAATCAGGGCATATACCAACATCATCCTGTTGTACAGCACCATGAAGCCAAAATTAGTAGGATTCAGCATTTACAGTCATAGTTTGTTAAAGGTCTTATATTACAAAATGATAACAATACATATTATAATTAACACTACAGACATAACTTGAATTTCTTGTGCCCCAGTACAAAATCTATAACAGGGCCTCCATCTACAGTACCATGTGCTTGTTATAATACTGATGTCCTTTTATGTGACAGATGGGCTTTAGGGTCCTCTTAAGTAATCCCCAGTAAGACCTAGGTGCTATCACTGCACTGCTAATAGCTATTTCCTTAATTTAAAAAAACGAATAACTTAAATTTACATCCAGTATTAGTGATGACTAGAGATGAGCGAACATGCTCGTCCGAGCTTGATGCTCGTTTGAGCATTAGGGTATTCGCATATGCTTGCTACTCGGACGAGCATATCGCGATCCTCGAGGAAATGGCAACTTCCTCTTCCTGCATGTTAAGCGCCTTTTTTCAGCCAATCAACATGCAGGAGAGTCTTTGGTACCTCCTAGCATCACGTTGGGCCCCTACAAGTCGATAGCAGGGATTGGCTGGCCAGATCAGATGACCTGGGAATATAAGAATCTGGTCCCGCACTGCTCGCGTCATACGCCGTCTGCATGAGATTAGGGATAGAGCTGCTGTCTGTCAGGGAGAGTGTTAGGGCCTGAATTTAGATGTTCGTTAGGCAGGAATCACCCACTAAGAACCCAACAGCCCTTCTAAGGGCTACAAGCACCTTTTTTTTTTGGTCTCCTCCTGGCTGCTGGCTGGGACTTGTAGTGCAGCTACCGCCATCTTGGCTGCACACTGTACACAGTGACTGGTGGCAGACAGGACAGCACGTGGTCCACACAGACCCAAAATAAATTGCCCAAAGTACTCATTTTTGCTGCTGCTGTACCTTGGCTTGCTGAGATCTGTAGTGCAGTCTAGGGAATACGTTTTTCTCTCATGTCTATACACTACAGTCCAGTGAACAATTATGTAGTGTACTGTACAGTAGCGTCAGTCTAGGGAATACGTTTTTCTCTCATTTCTATACACTACAGTCCAGTGAACAATTATGTAGTGTACTGTACAGTAGCGTCAGTCTAGGGAATACGTTTTTCTCTCATTTCTATACACTACAGTCCAGTGAACAATTATGTAGTGTGCTGTACAGTAGCGTCAGTCTAGGGAATACGTTTTTTTATATATCCTACAGTGCAGTAAAAAATTGAGTGGTTTGCGGTGCAATAGCCGCCGTCTAAAGACTACGTTTTGCCTCTCAGTCATATATACTACAGTGCAGTGAAAAATTGAGTGGTTTGCGGTGCAATAGCCGCCGTCTAAAGACTACGTTTTGCCTCTCAGTCATATATACTACAGTGCAGTGAAAAATTGAGTGGTTTGCGGTGCAATAGCCGCCGTCTAAAAACTACGTTTTCCTCTCAGACATATATACTACACTCCAGTGCGAAATTGTGTCGTGTGCTGCACACTAGCCGGAGTGTAGAAAATATACGTTTTTCGTCTCAGTCATACATTATACAGTGCAGTGCGAAATTGTGTCGTGTGCTGCACACTAGCCGGAGTGTAGAAAATATACGTTTTTCCTCTCAGTTATATATTATACAGTGCAGTGCAAAATTCTGTCGTGTGCTGCACACTAGCCGGAGTGTAGAAAATATACGTTTTTTGTCTCAGTTATACATTATACAGTGCAGTGCGAAATTGTGTCGTGTGCTGCACACTAGCCGGAGTGTAGGAAATATACGTTTTTCCTCTCAGTTATATATCCTACAGTGCAGTGAAAAATTGAGTGGTTTGCGGTACAATAGCCGCCGTCTAAAGACTACGTTTTTTCTCTCAGTTATATATCATACAGTGCAGTGAACATACAAAATGGTGAACCCAAGGGCTAAGGGTCGAGGACGAAGGCGTTCAAGTAGTGTAGGGGGCAGAGGCGGTGGTCCTGGGCAGGTTGACACAGTACATGTTGATGAGGGAGCAGTGGACTGCCGCAGACTTTCGCTCCCTAACTTCATCTCACAACTTACTGATTCACGTGGTACACCACTATTGAAACCACAACAGTGCGAACAGGTGATGACGTGGATGGCGGACAATGCGTCCAGTAATTTATCCACCACCCAGTCTTCCACGCAGTCCACCCACGCTAGCCAAGGGAGTAGACCTCTGGCTCCTCCAGCTCAACTTCCTTCCCCCCAGCCTGCCCCCCCCCACGGAAAGTATGGATTCAGATCAGGCATACTCACAGGAACTCTTTTCAGGACCCTACCCAGAGACACAAACCACTGCTCAACAGCAACTTGAGCAGTTGCTCTGTCCAGATGCCCAAAATGTAGAACTTTCACAGTCTGTGGGTGATGAGAGTGTGGACTTTGTGCAAGTAGTGTGTCAAAAGGTGTCGGATGATGATGATGATGAGACACGGTTGTCAGACAGTGACGATGTTGTCAGGGCAGTAAGTCCGAGGGGGGAGCAGAGTGAGGAATCGGAGGAAGAGCTGGTGGATGATGAGGTGACTGACCCGAGCTGGGTTGGTAATCCAACTCAAGACAGTGCTTCTGAGGGGGAGGCAAGTGCAGCACCAGAACAGGTTGGAAGAGGCAGTGGGGTGGCCAGAGGGAGAAGCAGGGCCAGAGAAAGTAGATCAGCAACTGTTTCACGGAGTCAAGCTCCCATGCCAAGGCCTAGATGTTCGCAAGTCTGGAGGTTTTTTAAAGAAAGTGAGGATGACCGACGGACTGTGGTGTGCAACCTGTGCCACACCAGGATCAGCAGGGGAGCCACCATTACCAGCCTAACCACTACCAGCATGCGCAGGCATATGAGTGCTAAACACCCGACTCAGTGGAACCAAGGCCGTTCACCTCCTGCGGGTCACACCACTGCCCCTTCCCCTGTGTCACATGCTGGCTCGGCGAGTCAACCCCCCGCCCAGGACCGCGGCACAAGCGCCTCCCGCCCTACAACCACCCCTTCACCTCCACGATCCTCTACAACCTCCACCAATGTGTCCCAGCGCAGCGTTCAGCTGTCTTTGCAGCAGACATTTGAGCGCAAGAGCAAATACAATTCTGGCCACCCACATGCACAAGCCCTAAACGTCCACATCTCCAAATTATTGAGCCTTGAGATGCTGCCCTATAAACTGGTAGAGACTGAGGCTTTCCGCAACCTGATGGCGGTGGCTGTCCCTCGGTACTTGGTCCCCAGCCGCCACTATTTTTCCCGATGTGCCGTCCCAGCCCTACACCAGCACGTGTCACAGAACATCATCCGTGCCCTGACCAACGCGGTTAGTGATAAGGTCCACCTAACCACGGACACGTGGACAAGTGTTGCCGGGCAGGGACACTATATCTCACTGACGGCACATTGGGTTAACTTGGTGGAGGCTGGGACCAAGTCTGACCCTGGGGCCGCTCATGTACTGCCCACACCGAGGATTGCGGGGCCTACCTCGGTCATGGTTTCTCAGATGTACTATTCCTCTTCCTTCAACCCCTCATCCTCCTCCTCCGAATTACCATCCGTGGGCACGGCACCTTCAGTCGGTAGCTCTAGGCGCAGCAGCACTGCCGTGGGTGAACGTCAGCAGGCGGTGCTGAAACTGCTGAGCTTAGGTGACAAAAGGCACACCACCCAAGAGCTGTTACAGGGCATCACGGCGCAGACCGATCTGTGGCTGGCACCGCTGAACCTCAAGCCAGGCATGGTTATGTGTGACAACGGGCGTAACCTGGTGGTGGCTCTGCAACTCGGCAGACTCACACATGTGCCATATGCCTGGCCCACGTGTTCAATCTCATAGTTCAGCGGTTCCTCAAGACATACCCCAATTTGTCAGATTTGCTTACCAAGGTGCGCCGCATCTGTGCGCATTTCTGCAAGTCAACCACAGGTGCTGCCACTCTCAGGGCAGCGCTGCGGCGCCTACAACTGCCAGCTCACCGACTGTTGTGCGACTTGCCCGCGAGATGGAATTCGATATTAAACATGTTATCCAGAGTTTACCAGCAGCGCAGAGCGATTGTAGACTGCCAGATGTCAACTTCCACCAGAACTGGTAGTCAGGTCAGTCAGATTCCTCAAGTCTACAATGAGGAGTGGACGTGGATGTCTGATATCTGTCAGGTGTTGAGCAACTGTGAGGAGTCAACACAGATGGTCAGCGGCGATGCCACCATTATCAGCCTCACCATCCCGCTGCTTTGCCTGTTGAAAAACTCACTGCTCAGCATGAAGTCAGAAGCTTTGCGCTTGTCACAGGAGATGGGGGAAGAAGATGCGTCGCTTGATAGCCAGAGCACCCTCCGGTCTGTTTCTCAGCACGTATTGGAGGAGGGGGATGAGAATGAGGAGGAAGAGGAGGAGAATGTTGGCGAGACAGAAGAGGGCACCAATGCTCAGTCCTTCTTAACTCTTGAGCGTGTATGGGCTGAAGGGGAGGAGTTGGAGGAGGAGGAAATGGAGAGTCAGGCCAGTGAGGAGAGGGAATTATTGCGTGTTGGGACTCTGGCGCACATGGCAGACTTCATGTTAGGCTGCCTATCCCGTGACCCTCGTGTTAGAAGCATTTTTTCAAACACCGATTACTGGGTGTTTACTCTCCTGGACCCACGGTACAAGCAGAACCTTTCCACTCTCATCCCTGTAGAGGAAAGGAGTCTGAGAGTGAATAGATATCAACAGGCCCTGGTGCACAAGCTGAAACAATCCTTTCCATCTGACGCCACTAGCGGCAGAGGGCGTGGTTCTGTGGGCCAAGTAGCGGGGGAGAGGAGGCGAGCAGGCAGCTTGTCCAGCACTGGCAGGGGAACGCTCTCCAAGGCCTTTGCCAATTTTATGTCACCCCAGCAAGACACTGTCACCTGTCCCCAGTCTAGGCAGAGTAGGGGTGAGCTTTACAGAAAGATGGTGAGGGAGTACCTAGCTGACCATACCAACGTCGTGACTGATCACTCTGCTCCATACAACTACTGGGTTTCAAAGCTGGACACGTGGCCTGAACTGGCGAGGTACACCTTGGAGGTGCTGGCCTGCCCTGCCGCTAGCATGTTGTCAGAGCGGGTATTCAGTGCAGCTGGTGGCGTCATCACCGATAAGCGTACACGCCTGTCAACTGACAGCGCTGACAGGCTGACGCTTATTAAAATGAACAAAGCCTGGATTTCACCGGAATTCAAATCTCCTCCGGTGGAAAGCAGCTAAAGAATAAGATTCCTTATGTATCCGATTCCTCTCCTCTACTCCTCCTCCTCCTTCTCTTCATTGCCAAATGCTGACCCAAAAGGGAATTTTTTAGAGGGCCAACTGGCACTCTTTTAAGACAATGTTTCCGGAGGGCCACCTACAGGCCCTCTCTCCAAACAATTTTTCCGGAGCATCAACTACAGACACTCTAAAACAATTTTTCAGGAGCGTCAACTACAGACACTCTAAAACAATTTTTCAGGATCGTCAACTACAGACACTCTAAAACAATTTTTCAGGAGTGTCAACTACAGACACTCTAAAACAATTTTTCAGGATCGTCAACCACAGACACTAAAAAATGTTTTTTTCAGAGGGTCGACTTCAGACACTTCAAAAAAAATTTTTTGGGAGGCTCACCTACAGCCATTTGACTGCAATCTCAGACGGACAAAGACATTGGTGGTGTCACCACCATGCTGTGTCAGGCTAAATTTTTGGGTGGTTCACTTGCTACCTCAGTCTCACTCTGTTGTTACCGCCGCCATACAGGGCCACGCTAATTTTTAATGTGCTTCGCCTGCTCCCGCAGTGTAACTCGGTCACTCTGTAGTCACAGCCATACAGGGCCATGCTAAATTTTAATGTGCTTCACCTGCTCCCGCAGTGTAACTCGGTCACTCTGTAGTCACAGCCATATAGGGCCACGCTAAATTTTTATGTGCTTCGCCTGCTCCCACAGTGTAACTCGGTCACTCTGTAGTCACAGCCATACAGGGCCACGATAAATATTTATGTGCTTCGCCTGCTCCCGCAGTGTAACTCGGTCACTCTGTAGTCACAGCCATACAGGGCCACGCTAAATTTTTATGTGCTTCGCCTGCTCCCACAGTGTAACTCGGTCACTCTGTAGTCACAGCCATACAGGGCCACGATAAATATTTATGTGCTTCGCCTGCTCCCGCAGTGTAACTCGGTCACTCTGTAGTCACAGCCATACAGGGTCACGCTAAATTTTTATGTGCTTCGCCTGCTTCCGTAGTGTAACTCGGTCACTCTGTTGTCAAAGCCATACAGGGCCACGCTAAATTTTTATGTGCTTCACCTGCTCCCGCAGTGTAACTCGGTCACTCTGTAGTCACAGCCATACGGGGCCACGATAAATTTTTATGTGCTTCGCCTGCTCCCGCAGTGTAACTCGGTCACTCTGTTGTCATAGCCATACAGGGTCACGCTAAATTTTAATGTGCTTCGCCTGCTCCTGCAGTGTATCTTGGTCACTCTGTAGTCACAACCATACAGGGCCACGCTAAATTTTAATGTGCTTCGCCTTCTCCTGCAGTGTAACTCGGTCACTCTGTAGTCACAGCCATACAGGGCCACGCAAAATTTTTATGTGGTTCGCCTGGTCCCGCAGTGTAACTCGGTCACTCTGTAGTCACAGCCATACAGGGCCACGCTAAATTTTTATTTGGTTCGCCTGCTCCCGCAGTGTAACTCGGTCACTCTGTAGTCACACCCATACAGGGCCACACTAAATTTTAATGTGCTTCGCCTGCTCCCGCAGTGTAACTCGGTCACTCTGTTGTCATAGCCATACAGGGCCACGCTAAATTTTAATGTGCTTCGCCTGCTCCCGCAGTGTAGCTCGGTCACTCTGTTGTCACAGCCATACAGGGCCACGCTAAATTTTAATGTGCTTCGCCTGCTCCCGCAGTGTATCTCGGTCACTCTGTAGTCACAGCCATACAGGGCCACGATAAATATTTATGTGCTTCGCCTGCTCCCGCAGTGTAACTCGGTCACTCTGTAGTCACAGCCATACAGGGTCACGCTAAATTTTTATGTGCTTCGCCTGCTTCCGTAGTGTAACTTGGTCACTCTGTTGTCAAAGCCATACAGGGCCACGCTAAATTTTTATGTGCTTCACCTGCTCCCGCAGTGTAACTCGGTCACTCTGTAGTCACAGCCATATGGGGCCACGATAAATTTTTATGTGCTTCGCCTGCTCCCGCAGTGTAACTCGGTCACTCTGTTGTCATAGCCATACAGGGTCACGCTAAATTTTAATGTGCTTCGTCTGCTCCTGCAGTGTATCTTGGTCACTCTGTAGTCACAACCATACAGGGCCACACTAAATTTTAATGTGCTTCGCCTGCTCCCGCAGTGTAACTCGGTCACTCTGTAGTCACAGCCATACAGGGCCACGCTAAATTTTTATGTGCTTCGCCTGCTCCCGCAGTGTAATTCGGTCACTCTGTAGTCACAGCCATACAGGGCCACGCTAAATTTTTATTTGGTTCGCCTGCTCCCGCAGTGTAACTCGATCACTCTGTAGTCACACCCATACAGGGCCACACTAAATTTTAATGTGCTTCGCCTGCTCCCGCAGTGTAACTCGGTCACTCTGTTGTCACAGCCATACAGGGCCACGCTAAATTTTAATGTGCTTCGCCTGCTCCCGCAGTGTATCTCGGTCACTCTGTCGTCACAGCCATACAGGGCCACGCTAAATTTTAATGTGCTTTGCCTGCTCCCGCAGTGTAACTCGATCACTCTGTTGACACAGCCATACAGGGTCACGCTAAATTTTTATGTGCTTCGCCTGCTCCCACAGTGTAACTTGGTCACTCTGTAGTCACAGCCATACAGGGCCACGCTAAATTTTTATGTGCTTCGCCTGCTACCGCAGTGTAACTCGGACACTCTGAATGAGTCTGACCCTGGGGCTGCTCATGTACTGCCCACACCGAGGATTGTGGGGCCTATCTCGGTCACGGTTTCTCAGACTTATTATGCCTCTTCCTCCAACCCCTCCTCCTACTCCTACTCTCAGTTACCATCCGTGAGCACGGCGCCTTCAGTCAGTAGCTCTAGGCGCAGCAGCAGTGCCGTGGGTAAGCGCCAGCATGCGGTGCTCAAACTGCTGAGCTTAGGTGACAAAAAGCACACCGCCCAAGAGCTGTTACAGTGCATCACGGCGCAGACCGATCTGTGGCTGGCACCTCTGAAACTCAAACCAGGCATGGTTGTGTGTGACAACGGGCGTAACCTGTTGGTGGCTCTGCAACTCGGCAGACTCACACATGTGCCATGCCTGGCCCACGTGTTAAATCTCATAGTTCAGCTGTGTTTTTGGTGTTTCGCCTGCTACCTCACTCTAACTCCGTCACTCTGTTGTCACCGCCATACAGGGTCACACTAAATTTTATTTCTTCTTCGACTGCTACCTCAGTCTAACTCGGTCACTCTGTTGTCACCGCCATGCTGCGTCAGGGTAAATCTTTGGGTGGCTCACCTGCTACCTCATGTAACTTGTTCACTTGTTGGTGTCACCGCCATGCTGTGTCAGGCTTATGCCTGCGTCGTGGGGCAGGGGATAGGACAGCAGTGCCAGCAAGGGCATGGGTGATGGACCTTCGTTGCACCTAGTTGGGTGCTTCCCTAACACGTGATGGGCATGTGCCTCGCCTTCTTGGTCTGGGTGAGCACAATTGCCTTGAGGGTCACCACCAGGCTGTTGCCCGAGAATTTGGGGTAATGGTGGGATTAGGCAGCCTCAGAGGCATCCATGCATGCTGCCCCTGCTGTTTCCTGTCCATTTCCATGGTGTTTCCATCATTTTCTGAGGTTTCCAGGTTTTCACCCAGCCTTTCCTAGGCAGAGCCTTGGTCCCCTGCAAAAAATGCTCGAGTCTCCTATTGAATTCAATGGGGTTCGTTACTCGAAAAGAGAACCCGAGCATCGGGAAAAGTTTGTCTCGAATAACGAGCACCCGAGCATTTTAGTGCTCGCTCATCTCTAGTGATGACTTCACATCTACAGTAAATAACATAGTAACATACATAGTAACATAGTTTATAAGGCCAAAAAATAGACATCTGTCCATCCAGTTTGGCCTGTTTTCCTACAAGTTGATCCAGAGGAAGGCAAAAAACCCCTGTGAGGTAGAAGCCAATTTTCCCCACTTAAGGGAAAAAAATTCCTTCCCGACTCCAATCAGGCAATCAGAATTACTCCCTGGATCAACAACCCCTCTCTAGTAACTATAACTTGTAATATTATTACCCTCCAGAAATACATCCAGGCCCCTCTTGAACTCTTTTAGTGAACTTACCATCACTACCTCCTCAGGCAGAGAGAGTTCCATAGTCTCACTGCTCTTACCGTAAAGAATCATTTTCTATGTTTGTGCACAAACCTTCTTTCCTCCAGACGCAGAGGATGTCCCCTCATCACAGTCACAGTCCTGGGGATAAATAGATCATGGGAGAGATCTCTGTACTGACCTCTGATATATTTATACATAGTTATTAGATCTCCCCTCAGTCGTCTTTTTTCTAAAGTGAATAAGCCTAATTTTGATAATCTTTCTGGGTACTGTAGTCCACCCATTCCAGTTATTACTTTAGTTGCCCTCCTCTGAACCCTCTCCAGCTCTGCTATGTCTGTCTTGTTCACAGGAGCCCAGAACTGTACACATTACTCCATGTGTGGTCTGACTAGTGATTTGTAAAGTGGCAGGACTATGTTCTCATCAAGGGCATCTATGCCTCTTTTGATGCAACCCATTATCTTATTGGCCTTGGCAGCAGCTGTCTGACACTGGTTTCTACAGCTTAGTTTGCTGTTCACTAAAATTCCTAGGTCCTTTTCCATGTCAGAGTTAGCCAATATATTACCATTTAGTATGTACTGGTGACTTGCATTATTCCTTCCCATATGCATAACCTTACATTTGTCAGTGTTAAACCTCATCTGCCACTTCTCTGCCCAAGTCTCCAGTCTATCCAGATCCATCTGTAGCAGTGTACTGTCCTCTTCTGTGTTAATTACTTTACACAGTTTAGTGTCATCTGCAAAAATTGATATTTTACTGTGCAAGCCTTCTACAAGATCATTAATAAATATATTGAAGAGAATAGGGCCCAATACTGACCCCTGTGGTACCCCACTAGTGACAGTTACCCAATCTGAATATGTGCCGTTAATAACCACCCTCAGTTTTCTATCACTGAGCCAGTTACTTACCCACATACAGACATTTTCTCCCAGGCCAAGCATTCTCATTTTATATACTAACCTTTTATGTGGTACAGTGTCAAATGCTTTGGAGAAGTCCAGATATACGACATCCATTGATTCGCCGTGGTCCAGTCTAGAACTTACCTCCTCATAGAAACTGATTAAATTGGTTTGACATGACCGATCCCTCATGAAGCCATGCTGATATGGAGTTATTTGCTTATTTTCATTGAGGTACTCCAAGATAGCATCTCTTAGAAAACCCTCAGTTTACCCACGACAGATGTTAAACTTACCAGCCTATAGTTCCCGGGCTCTGTTTTTGGACCCTTTTTGAATATTGGCACCACATTTGCTATGCGCCAATCCTGTGGAACACTACCTGTCAGTATAGAGTCCTTAAATATCAGTAATAAGGGTCTGGCGATGACATTACTTAATTCTCTTAGGATACGGGGGTGTATGCCATCCGGTCCTGGCGATTTGTCTATTTTAATCTTTTTAAGACACAGCTCTACTTCTTCCTGGGTCAGACAGGGCACTTTTAATGGGGAATTTACGTTTATATTCTGCATTTCATCTGACAGTTTATTTTCCTCAGTGAATACAGTGGAGAAAAAGATATTTAGTAGCTTTGCTTTCTCCTCATCGCTCTCTGCAAATCCCCCCTCATTATTCTGTAAGGGGCCGACGCCTTCAAGTTTATACTTTTTACCATTTATATAATTAAAGAACATTTTAGGGTTAGTTTTACTCTCTTTACTCTCGGTCTCTAGTTTGGCTGTTTTTATTTGTCTTTTGCATATTCTATTTTTTTCCTTATAGTTTTTAAATGCTTCCTCGCTCCCCACCTGTTTTAGTGATTTAAATGCTTTCTGTTTGTCATTTATTGCTTTCTTTACAGTTCTGTTTATCCACATTGGTTTTTTCTTGTTCCTTAACCTTTTATTCCCATAAGGTATGTATCTCTCACAATTAGATATTAGGATGCTTTTAAAAATATCTCATTTTGTGGCTGTATTTTTATTTTTGAGGATTTTGTCCCAGTTAGTTAGGCCTATGGCCTCTCTTAGTTGGCTAAATTTTACTTTTTTGAAGTTTGGTATTTTTGTTCCTCCCTGAAGAAACGCTCTTTTGAATGACAGTTGGAAGGTTATTATATTATGGTCACTATTTCCCAGGTGTCCCCCAACCTGCACATCTGTTGTTCTGTCAGGTCTATTGGTTAATAATAAGTCCAGTATGGCCGTCCCTCCAGTCGGGTCCTGAACAAGTTGGGAAAGGTAATAGTCTTTGGTTATTTCCAAGAACCTGTTTCCTTTATGAGATATACAGGTTTCAGTTTCCCAGTCTATATCTGGGTAGTTGAAGTCCCCCATAATAACGACATCATTATGATTTGCCACCTCTTCTATTTCATTTAGAAGTAGATTTTCTGTGGCCTCTGATATATTAGGTGGTTTATAATAAACTCCTATTAGTATTTTATTATTGTTTTTGGCTCCATTTATTTCTACCCACAGTGACTCCATATGTTCATGTCCCTCACTTATATCTTCCCGGAGTGTGGGCTTTAGACAGGACTTTACATAAAGGCAGACCCCTCCCCCCTCTCCGGTTTTGGCGATAATTTCTAAACAGACTTTAACCCTGTACGTTAACTGCACAGTCATAGCTATCATCCAGCCATGTCTCAGTTATTCCCACTATGTCGTAGTCCTCCTCACACATCACTAATTCCAGTTCACCAGTTTTATTAGTCAGGCTTCTGGCATTAGTGTACATACAAGTAAGAGGTTTATGTATATTTTTTCCCCTACACCTTTTCTGCTGCACTGTTCTAGTTCCTCCTTTTATTCCTCCCCCAGTTCCATTACCTTGCCCCAGGTCTCTATCTGCACTATCTTCCCCATCTATAATGTAGTTACCCTCCCCCCAGTCCCTAGTTTAAACACTCCTCCAGCCTTCTAGCCATCTTCTCCTCCCAAACAGCTGCCCCTTTCCCATTGAGGTGCAGCCCATCCCTACGGTAGAGCCTGTAGCCAACAGAAAAGTCAGCCCAGTTCTCCAAGAACCCAAATGTAAATATAGTACTCAATAACACAAAAATGAATGCATGTAACCAAAATATCTTTTTGAATGAATATTCCCAATTTCACCTCTACACTTAGGAAACAAATGTTCGGCCAAATTTCAATCCAACATTTCTGACATAGCTACATTGTTACCCAAGTTAAAGTAGATTTAGGTACATCAAGTTCAACCTTTCTCGATCAATTATACAACATAATTTCATTAGTTATAGTCCTCAATGCCATCTGCTATTACCATCTAAAGAGAGGGGTAGAGAGAGAGAATCTATATGAATATCTTTCCCAGAAACTCCAAATTAGCTTTTCTTCAAAAAAAAAGAAAAAGAAAAGAAAAGAAAGCTAAGCATATCTGATGCCAGAAATGCCAGCAGATGAAAGATACTAAAATGTGCATACATGGTTCCCAGAAAGACTTAGCAGCATTAGCTGGGCTACAATACTCCTCACACATACTTGGTCTCCCTAATGAGAAAGAGTACCTCCAGAAGTACTTCAAGGCCGCTCTGCTCACCAGGGCAATTTTCTCTTGAGAGACCCAGTACTCTAGCCATTTTGGAATGAGAGCTGAGTTGCATGTCTAATTTCCAGTGATGTATTACATGTGGGTCTCTCTGTGGTCTTCTAGCGTTTAGTCATTCTTTTTCTTTAAATCATTAAAAAAATATGAGTCCTTGGAGAACAGAGACTGTTATATACCAATTTTAATATGAATTAGATCATGTTTGATTCAGGTCTAATTCAATTTTTTGAAAAATTTGGCAAATCGGACACAAAATGGATTTCAAGAAATTCTCTCATCTCTACTTGGAAGTACTAAATCATGTACTAGTTCTTAATATTGACTATGCATATAATTATACATGTGAATGACATCACCTCTGGGTATATTTTTTTCAACCTAAAAAAATCACAATTTTTAAGCCTCTCATAGTAAGAGATACCTTTCATTCCATTTACTAATTATTTCACCTACCATTAAACCCTTTCCGGCTCTCCTATATCCATAAACAATGCCGAGCTTAAAACCAAATCCCATATTTAAGATGTGGTCCTTCTTTTCACCAATGTAAAAATTAGGCAGGTGAAATGTCCTAATGCACATTACATTGTCATAGGACCTCGATGTAGCAGCCAGGATCCAATAACATCAAAGCTCATATGATGTAGCTGAATAATGCATGCGACCATATGATAAAAACACTGTACATGTACAGTATCTCCACATAAATATATATGCAGTGAGCCCCTGAGAAGCCAGTGCAGAGGATGGGAGTGGTAGTGGCCCAGATGACTCCCTCAGGCCATTTCTCACTGGGGATTGGTGCAGTGAATAGGTGGTTTGAAGAATCAGACCAAAATTTAAACATATAAAGGTCTCTCTTAGTGCAACATATAACTTCTGACACATTCAGCAGTAGCAGATACAAAGTACAGTTTTTGGACAAGATGAGGAGGTATGATGGATGATAGTGTGGCAATTAAATGGTTATTGCAGGGAGTTGTAGCTATAACTGTCCACTGTGAGATACAAGATTGGTGTGTGACTGGCCTGGATGTTAGCTAGGTGATGGGTGTCCGATCTGTATTTCCTCGCCTGCAGCAGGGTCTGTAAAGCTGTGATTTCACAGACCACTCTGCTGTCTAGGCAAACTGAAGCGTTTTGGAAGCACTATTTATTTTTCTGGAGTGAAGGTCTCATTGGAGAACTGGGTATGTTCCCTTGGAGTAGGAGCTCTGGCATGTGCTTCCTACCTCCATTCTGTCTGGACTGGAACTCCTCTTCCTAGCAGGAAGTATGACCAGCCCACTCCTACCAAGAGGGGAGGAACAGGGTGGTTAAGACCCGTTCTTGCCAACCATTGCCAGCTGTACCTTCTCTGCTGGAATGAATAGCCTAAACATATGAAAATATACAACAATACATAATAAAACATTACAGGTCTGCAGTACTGCATACACACCACTGATCTTCTATTTTTGACTGCATTTAAAAAATACACAAATGAAGACTTAGAAAGTTAGAACTAACACCGATTGTTCATTAAACAAGCTTTATCTCTTGTGTAACTAATAATTATTACTAATTGTTTTATTTTGCTAACATTTTTCCATGTTTCTTAGCAACCAATCTAAATATGTGAAGTTAATTGCCCGTTATGTATTAGTTTATGGGAGTAAGAACGTTCAAAATATATTGGCAAGTAGCTGAATATTGCAAATTAGCCTTTAATAATGTACAGTGTCTTTCCCCCATATTAAAACAACTAAGATAGTAAAAGTTGTCAAACTGTCACCATGCATATGCAGTGCATTCTGTAGTTAGTTTTCTACATTGCAGAAGGAGCTGAGTAGATTGACATAAAACTTTATGGGAAATGAATCAATAAAACATATTTATTCATTAAAATATCTGACAACTCCTTTTTACTTTGTAAGAGTCCAAGTGACCCAGATGTGTTAAACTGTAAGACATAAGACTCGTTTCCAAGGCAACTAGAGCTGCAAGATAAAAATCCAGAACCTCTCACCCCTGTTGCTCTTTTTAACTTTAAGTTTCCTGCAGCTGCTTCAGATGTTAAAGCTGTTCTTTGAAGTATTCAATGCAGCTATGCCCTCACTTGACAACACTTAGTTAAGTTGCCATTTATGTAGATACTAAAACGGTGGACACCTTTTCACACCAGCTATAAACATGACATTTTTGATGGTTTTGATGTTTATAAATTAAGTAATTTAGGTATTCACCAGGACCCACTGCAAGATAGGATGGACTTGACTGCTAGAGACCCAGGTTGTGTATGCAGAATAAGGACAGAAAACAGATGCGAGTTCGCAAGCCGCTGATCTAACCAGATGATCAAAGGAAAGCTGAAAGGATAATGAAACAAACTGAATTTTGGTCCCTTTATGATGAATTAAGTCATATTTTGTTTTCCAAGACCATTAACATGGTGGATATTTTTAACAGAGAGTTTTACTTACAAGAATTAGTTTCAAGATATGAAACTTAGGAAAATATGCTTTCATATCTGAGAAAAAAAGAATTATCATGCAATCATGTGTGCCCCAGATATCAAATAAAAAACCTCTGATAGAAAGAGAAGAGAATGGAGGTCCATAGTGTACTTACTGTCCATAGTGTAATTCGGGCACTGGTATTGATAGTTTACAGAGGCAAGACTGGGGCATTTGATGGATCTCTTGATACTACACATTAGTACCAGCTTGCAATTTCAACAGGTATCAATTACAATGAAATGTTGCCTTTATCCTACTTTTGAACTTGATTGTCTAAGGCTACTTTCACACTAGCCTTTACTACGTAGCGATAATACAACCTTGTGGATCCGTAATGAACGGATCCGGTTGCATTATCTTTAACATCTTTTAAACGGATCCGGAATTAACTCAATTGAAAGTCAATGGAAGACGGATCCGTTTACTAGTGTGTCACACCAAATGGATCCGTCCCCATTGACTTGCATTGGGGGTCATTCTGGATCTGTCTTGGTGCGGATGCCCAGACCGGAGAGCAAACTGCAGCATGTTGCGGTTTGCTCTCCGGTCTGAAGATGGAACGGAATGCTTCTAGGAGCATTCCGTTGTCTTCAGTTCAGTTTTGTCCCCAAAACCGAAGCGTTTTATTCCGGTATTGAGCCCCTATGACGGAGCTCAATACCGGAATTCAAAAACGCTAATGTGAAAGTACCCTAAGGCCTCTTTCACAGAAGCGATAAGGTGTGTGTCATAATCTGTTTAGGGAAAAAATGAGGGATTTGCACGCAAGTTCAATCAGTTTATTCTGCGATTGCGTTGAGTATATGCATTTTTTCTATCTGGAGTTATCTGGATTTCATGCATTTTTCATGCATATGAGGAAAAACTGAAGAATAACAATCAGCATCTCCTAGCAAACATCAGTGAAAAATTGCATCCAGATCCCTTGCATTTTTCACATAAGCTTCATTCACTTCAATAGAGCCAGAGCTACGTGAAAAACACACAATATTGAACATGCTGCAATTTTTCCTGAAAGCAAAGATGATACGTGAAAAACTATGCTGATGTGTACAGACACATTGAAATCAATGGGTCAGGATTCAGTCCGGATGCTACATATGTGTTTGTTACAAGCATTGCATCTGGATGGAAAACTCACTTGTGGAAAGAGCCCTAAGAGTGTCAACCAATAAGTAGCTGCATGAAACATCTAAAGCATGCTTTATATTATGAGGGATAATAAGGTAATATTTACTAGTAGAGATAGAAACCATGTTGCGATATCTCAATGATCTATACGTGACTGTAGATGTATTTGTCAGAAGATAGAAGCAATTTTCACACTCAGCCCCACATTTATGCTACTAGAGATATTACAATGACCTTTAGATGCTGATAAATGTGCTGCTGCAGTATGGACATCTAATATGTGATAACAATCCCTACAGATTCATGCACTGAAAAAAGAAAGGTGCAGGTATATTTTTCTTTATTCACTTATAGCATATATAGATTAATGCAAATATTTTATAAATGTCTCATTTAGAAAACAACCTTTCAAATATTATAAATTGGGAGATCTGATAGTCTACTCTTTAGGATCCTCATGTATTACCCATAGTGGAGAGTTACTATAAAAAGTACCTCTTGCTCTTGAGGACCAAGGACAACCCTTAGATTTAAAGGGGTTGTCCAAGTTATTTTTTTGTTTCTAACTAGGCAAATGTAATGTTTTTTCAATGCACTTAGTTTAACTTCAGTGGCCCCTTTCTCAGATTTCAACGACGGTCACATGACCTGTGATGCCAGCTTCTCTCCCTGCTCTGCTGATGTTTCCTGCACAAGCCTGAAGGAGCAGATACGAGTCTGTACATGAGCTGTAACTGTGCTGGCCATGCCCCCTGCACTGCCAACTGCAGCTACTTTCTCCCTGGATTCTTTCAGATAAGATTTTAAATGTTGGGCACAGGAGCTGACAGACTAGAGAAGATCTATAGAGTATTGCACAAGAACAGGTAGGCTAGGATCCTGTGTGTATCAGCAGTGTCATTGTACAGCTGGGACTACACATACCACAGGCTGCTGCCAGCAGCCAGACATGTCACTCAGGGTCGCACTTGTATTCACCTCCTTTGCAGAGCAGGGAGGGGGGGGCAGAGATTGTGAGATTGTTGTTACTGCATGTAAACAAAGGCCAGAAGAGACCCAGGGAAATGAGTATATATATATATATATATATATATATATATATATATATATATATATAGTACAGACCAAAAGTTTGGACACACCTTCTCATTCAAAGAGTTTTCTGTATTTTTATGACTATGAAAATTGTAGATTCACACTGAAGGCATCAAAACACATGTGGAATTATATACTTAACAAAAAAGTGTGAAACAACTGAAAATATGTCTTATATTCTAGGTTCTTCAAAGTAGCCACCTTTTGCTTTGATTACTGTTTTGCACACTCTTGGCATTCTCTTGATGAGCTTCAAGAGGTAGTCACCTGAAGTGGTTTTCACTTCACAGGTGTGCCCTGTCAGGTTTAATAAGTGGGATTTCTTGCCTTATAAATGGGGTTGGGACCATGAGTTGTGTTTGGCAGAAGTCAGGTGGATACAAAGCTACTGAATAGACTGTTAGAATTTGTATTATGGCAAGAAAAAAGCAGCTAAGTAAAGAAAAACGAGTGGCCATCATTACATTAAGAAATGAAGGTCAGTCAGTCTGAAAAATTGGGAAAACTTTGAAAGTGTCCCCAAGTGCAGTCGCAAAAACCATCAAGCGCTACAAAATAAATTGGCTCACACGAGGACCGCCCCAGGAAAGGAAGACCAAGAGTCACCTCTGCTGCGGAGGATAAGTTCATCCGAGTCACCAGTCTCAGAAATCGCAGGTTAAAAGCAGCTCAGATTAGAGACCAGGTCAATGCCACACAGAGTTCTAGCAGCAGACACATCTCTACAACAACTGTTAAGAGGAGACTGTGTGCAGCAGGCCTTCATGGTAAAATAGCTGCTAGGAAACCACTGCTAAGGACAGGCAACAAGCAGAAGAGACTTGTTTGGGCTAAAGAACACAAGGAATGGACATTAGACCAGTGGAAATCTGTGCTTTGGTCTGATGAGTCCAAATTTGAGATCTTTGGTTCAACCACCGTGTCTTTGTGCGACACAGAAAAGGAGAAAGGATGGACTCTACATGCCTGGTTCCCACCGTGAAGCATGGAGGAGGAGGTGTGATGGTGTGGTGGTGCTTTGCTGGTGACACTGTTGGGGATTTATTCAAAACTGAAGGCATACTGAACCAGCATGGCTACCAAAGCATCTTGCAGCGGCATGCTATTCCATCCGGTTTGCGTTTAGTTGGACCATCATTTATTTATCAACAGGACAATGACCCCAAACACCCCTCCAGGCTGTGTAAAGGCTATTTGAGCAAGAAGGAGAGTGATGGGGTGCTACGCCAGATGACCTGGCCTCCACAGTCACCAGACCTGAACCCAATCGAGATGGTTTGGGGTGAGCTAGACCGCAGAGTGAAGGCAAAAGGGCCAACAAGTGCTAAGCATCTCTGGGAACTCCTTCAAGACTGTTGGAATACCATTTCAGGTGACTACCTCTTGAAGCTCGCCAAGAGTGTGCAAAGCAGTAATCAAAGCAAAAGGTGGCTACTTTGAAGAACCTAGAATATAAGACATATTTTCAGTTGTTTCACACTTTTTTGTTAAGTATATAATTCCACATGTGTTATTTCATAGTTTTGATGCCTTCAGTGTGAATCTACAATTTTCATAGTCATGAAAATACAGAAAACTCTTTGAATGAGAAGGTGTGTCCAAACTTTTGGTCTGTACTGTACTGTACTGTACTGTGTATGTGTGTGTGTGTATATATGTATATGTGTATGTGTGTGCGTGTGCGTGTGTGTATATATATATATATGTATGTATATGTATGTATGTATATATATATATATATGTATATATATATATATATGTATATATGTATGTATGTGTGTATGTGTGTATGTGTGTATGTGTGTATGTGTGTATGTGTGTATGTGTGTATGTGTGTATGTATGTGTGTATGTGTGTATGTGTGTATGTGTATATATATGAATTTATTTTTTTTGCCACTTGTTTAACTTAGTCATATATTGCTGCCCCCTCTTAACTGTTCATTTATCTCAAGGTGACCAGATATGTGTAACATGAAATTAATTTTGTAGCTAATTTTAACGCAATATCCCAATCTTGTGCCTCTTTGCAAATACCAAATGAACTTACAATACAACTGGTCAGACAGCATGTGGTATATTGTGTACTAGCTAAGAAACTATAGACTGGGGCATGACCATAAGTCCTGGCAGAAGGCTTTTATACTGTGCATTTGGATCAGGGGTTTAAAACGTGGATGGATATTTGGGCTGCACATAGAAATAATTTTCAATTCATGGACCATGTTCATTTCAAATACCTGGCAGCATCATCTGATAATACAGTGCAACATAAAGTAACTCTCAGCAGTGCCAAATAAACACCACCATGCAGCACAAAATGACACCTCAGAAGTACCAAATACCACAATTCATCACAAAATATCAGTCCAACAATGCCAAAAAACACCCCCACGAACTACAGTCATGGCCAAAATTTTTGAGAATGATACAAATATTAATTTTTACAAAGTCTACTGCTTCAGTTTTTATAATGGCAATTTGCATATACTCCAGAAAGAGTGATCAGCTTAACAGCAATTACTTGCAAAGTCAATATTTGCCTAGAAAATGAACTTTATCCCCCAAAACACATTTCAACATCATTGCAGCCCTGCCTTAAAAGGACCAGCTAACATTGTTTCAGTGATTGCTCCATTAACACAGGTGTGGGTGTTGATGAGGACAGGGCTGGAGATCAATCTGTCATGATTAAGTAAGAATGACACCACTGGACACTTTAAAAAGGAGGCTGGTGCTTGGCATCATTGTTTCTCTTCTGTTAACCATGGTTATCTCTAAAGAAACACGTGCAGTCATCATTGCACTGCACAAAAATGGCCTAACAGGGAAGAGTATCGCAGCTAGAAAGATTGCACCTCAGTCAACAATCTATCGCATCATCTAGAACTTCAAGGAGAGAGGTTCCATTGTTGCCAAAAAGGCTCCAGGGCACCCAAGAAAGACCAGCAAGCGCCAGGACCGTCTCTTAAAAGTGTTTCAGCTGCGGGATCGGGCTACCAGCAGTGCAGAGCTTGCTCAGGAATGGCAGCAGGCAGGCACGCACTGTGAGGCGGAGACTCTTGGAGCAAGGCCTGGTCTCAAGGAGGGCAGTAAAGAAGCAACTTCTCTCCAGAAAAATCAGGGACAGACTGATATTCTGCAAAAGGTACAGGGAGTGGACTGCTGATGACTGGGTAAAGTCATTTTCTCTGATGAATCCCCTTTTCGATTGTTTGGGACATCTGGAAAACAGCTTATTCGGAGAAGACGAGGTGAGCGCTACCACCAGTCTTGCAGAGGTCCTGAAGAAGAAGGGTCAACACTGCAAATATTGACTTGCTGCATTAACTCATTCTAACTGTCAATATAAGCTTTTGTTTATAATAGGATTGCAATTATATTTCTGTATGTGATAAAAACATCTGACAAACACACATAAAAACCAGAGGGCAGCAGATCATGTGAAAATATAATATTTGTGTCATTCTCAAAACTTTTGGCCATGACTGTACTACATATACAGGTTTTTATCCCCAACCATCCCTCCTTCACTGGCAGCAGTAATGTCCCCTAATAATACTTCTGCCAGTGGGAGAAGGGGACAATATTGCTATAAGGGGGGGTGGTTGTCAGCAGGGCTGTGGAGTTGGAGTCTCGGAGTCGGTGTCCATTTTGGTGGAGTCGGAGTTGGAGTCGGTATAAAATGGACCGACTCCGACTCCTAAAATATATAATAAATTTGTACATTTAGTTCAATGCAGTATGTGCTGAATATATTTTCATAAGAATTTGGGAACATGATGAAATGTCCTATAAATGTCTGTTCTATTCCTGAGGATCTAGGCTTCTAGTTGAGATGACTGTGTGCTGCCCTTTATGTAGATGCTCAGAAGTGAAACTCCTCCGCTACAGATCAGAGGAAAAAGGCACTGGAAAGGAATGGCTGTACTCATCTCAGATCTACTAGAGAAAACAGGATTAAAGGGGTTTTCTCACTAGGTACAAAGATTAGCTTTCAACATAAAGGGACAGTTAAAAGAAGACATTTTCTAAATACAGTAGTCAGTAGATTTTACTTTAGTCATGAACTATAGACAGTTCAGCAGGTCTCTCACTGTACACAGTTTTCTATAGTAACCTGCAGACCAGAAAGACTGTTATCTGATTGGAGGAGAGCAGGAGTGACCTCACCCCCACGGAATGATGGGACTGAGCTCTGAGTGATTACCTGCAGTAAGCAAAATGTGTTGTGAAGACTGATAAGGATGGCTTTACCTGTAATTGTGTTAGAGATTACAATCTCCTGTTCTGTCAAAGTAAGTTATGCTAATAACTGCTGGAGACCCCCCCCCCCACAGCCTGAGGAGACAGAGTTAGTGCAAACTGCCTGTCAGCCAATGAATCAATATGCTGAGAAAACCCCTTTAAGGAAAGTACTTATTAGTTTATCTAAACTTTCAATAAACTGTGCATAAATGAATTGTCCAGTGCATCTTCTCTCTGTATGCTTTATATTTTAGTTTGCTTTTCCTCTGAAGTAAAACACCAAGGGCCTTATGTATGAAAACTATCTAGGTGTAGAAGTTTCTTTGTTGCCCATAGAAACCAATTAGAGCTTCCCTTTCATTTCATATAGTGCTCTGGAGAAATGAAAGGGGATCCCTGATTGGTTGCTATTGGCAACAAAGAAAGTCTTAGACCTAGACAGTTTTCATGCATCAGGCCCTTAGTGATCTGTACCCAGAAAAAAGCCTGATACTGGAAGTTCAGAGTAAAGATATCTAGTAAAACATATACTACAAACTTTTTTTTGTCATGACATATCTGTACTATTGATTTATGCAAAGTTTGTTTAAAGTAATCACTTAAACATGCGCCATGTATGAGGGAGTCAGATTGGGAGTCAGAGTCGGAGTCAGGGGAAATTGAGGAGTCAGATTCGGAGTTGGAGTCGGGGCTTTGGCTTACCGACTCCACAGCCCTGGTTGTCAAGAGACAATACTGCTGCCAGTAGTTGTCTTCTGATAATGTAATGTCAAAAAACACACATGTAAAGTGAAGCAAAACATGTCAATCCCACAAATAGTATTTGTCCATCATCTGTATGGCTGCTTTCACATGTCAATGTTTTGGTCAGTGTTTAATCAGTGATTATCATCAGTGATTGTGAGCCAAAACCAAGAATGAAGCCTATACAAAGATAGGGTAAAATGGAAAGACAAACTTACCAAACACTTTGTGAAAGTGGCCTTTATGTAGCTTTACAATGTCTGATTGTCAGGCAGATTATCAGGAACAAAGGTTCATATGTTCTACTCTACTATGTTCTACGAATCACCCAATGAATGAGCAAAACGCTTGTTCATCAGGTGAAACAATCGTTCATGTAGAAACCCTTATCATTGTTTATGGGAAGCAGATTGTGCTGTGTAATTATGGATCTGCTACCCAGAAAATAATTAATTTGAATCAGTAGAGGAGATCATGTTAATGCGGTGCTTCACCTTCACTGCTGAGCAGGCATGTGTTGGGAAGGAAGGCTTCCTTCCTGACAATCACCTGCTTCATTGGCAGGGTTGCAAACTAGAATTTATCTTCTTTCTGGACAACTTATACCAAAATCACGGACAGACACCATTTTTTATGGACAAACTGGACAACCACAATGAATGACAAAGAGTATAAGTAATATATGTCCATAGCTCAATATACTGAAGAACTCATTACCAGCATTTACTGTGAGCTGTAAAATGATTATAATTACCACCAAAATAATCTAATCAAGTATCCCTAGCCTCAGAAAAATCACAGACTCATCTATTTTTTTTCACAGACGCAGGAAAAAAGTTGTCTTTTTCCGAACTGTCCAGAAATTTCTGGACGGTTGGCAATAGGGGCAGCAGATCACCCCATGAATGAGCAAAATACTAATTCATCGGGTGAAACAGTCCTTCGTGCAGGCACCTGAATTATTGTTTCTGGGCAGCAGGTTGTGCTGTCTAAACAGTAGTCTGCTGAACCAAAACAATGCAGCTGTATGAGGACGAGGGATATCAATAGCAACTGCTCGTTCTCATACTGTGGAGGTGATCTCTGCATGTAAATGTGGTCCTTTACCTCCACAGAGCGAGAAGCTGTATGTAGTGAAGGACATTTCCTTCCTGACAATCTGCTGCTAATCTGGGCGTGTAAACGCATCTTTAGCTACTCTGAAGTAATTATCTTTCCTCAGTTACCTAGTCCTAAATTAGAATTACAATACTGATTTACTGTAGTCCCCTCCTAAAGTCCCTGAATCTCAAGTCACGTAATCTAAAGCCAAAACCTGAAAACAAACGCACGAATACTCACAAACTTGTGTTGTTTGCCTGCTTGTATAGGTACTGCTCCCAATCAATTTGAAACCAGACTGCATTTTTTTTCCTCTGGATTCAAATTTTCAAAAATTGTCCAAAGGGAATACTTATAATCTTAGGGTTGGAAATTATTGTGGTGCTGTTATATGCTACATTATGATTTTTATAATGTATTCATGTGACTTCCTGGTGCTCAAGTTCAACATATTACGGATCAGGTTGACAGATTAGAGCTGGCGAAGATCCAGCAGTCATGGTCCACATTTGAACCAATGACAAAGTTAGAGGTAGGTGGAGCACCCTTAAAAATGATTTTAGTGATTTACATCACAAGCCCAGGGCAAGGACCTCAAAGATAGTGTTTTCTAAAATACTGCCTATACCATGAGCCACACCAGAAAGGCAGTGGGAGATTAGGGAGATAAACAAGTGGCTCAAGAACTGGTATAGGAAAGAAGGGTTTGGGTTCCAGGATAACCAGGATGACTCCTCGGCTACAGGCTCTATCGTAGCGATGAGCTGCACCTCAGTGGGCAGCTGTTTTGGGGGAGAAGATAGCTAGAAGGTTGGAAGAGTGTTTAAATTAGGGAGTGGGGGGAGATAATTACAGTATAAGAGGGGAAGATAGAGTGCAGATAGAGACCTGGGATAAGGTAATGAAACTGGGGGAGGAGTGGAAGGAGGTACTAGAACCGTTAATAAGGAAAGGTGTAGGGTAAAAAAATACATCAACCTCTTAGTTGTATCTATCTTAATTGTACTAATGCCAGGAGCCTGACTAATAAAAATGGTGAACTTGAAGTAGTAATGTGTGAGGAGGACTATGATATAGTGGGAATAACATGGCTGGATGCTAAGACTGAGCAGTAATCGTACAGAGTTACAGTCTGTTTAGAAAGGATTGTCAAAATGGGAGAGGGGGAGCAGTTTGCCTTTATGTAAAGTCCTGTCTAAAGCCCACACTCCAGGAAGATATAAGTGAGAGACATGAACATGTGGAGTCACTGTGGGTAACAATACATGGAGGCAAAAACAATAATAAAATACTAATAGGAGTTTATTATAAACCACCTAATATACCAGAGTCCACAGAAAATCTACTTCTAAACGAAATAGACGAGGCAGCAAATCATAATGAGGTCATTATTATGGGGGACTTCAACTACCCAGATGTAGACTGGGAAACTGAAACCTGTATAACTGTTCTTGAAACAGGTTCTTGACAATAACCAAAGACAACTAACTTTGCCAATTGGTTCAGGACCTGACCAGAGGGACGGCCATACTGGACTTAGTACACAAAATGGGATATTTTTAAAAAGCATCCTAAACTCTAATGCCCCTTTCACACGAGCGGGAGACTCGCATGTCTCCCGCAACGCATCTACAGGGCTGGACTCCTGCACTGACTGGGATCGCATATAATGCTATGCGATCCCTGTCAGTGCCGAGTCCAGCCCTGTAGATGCGTTGCGGGAGACATGCGAGTCTCCCGCTCGTGTGAAAGGGGCATAATTGTGAGAGATACATACCTTATTGGAATAAAAGGGTGAAGATAAGAACAAGAAAAAAACAATGTGGTAAATAGAAATGTAAAGGATGCAATAAATGACAAAAAGAAAGCATATAAATCACTAAAACAGGAGGGTTGCGAGGAAGCATTGAAAAACTATAATGAAAAAAATAGAATATGTAAAAGACAAATAAAAGCAGCCAAACTGGAGATGGACAGATTAATTGCCAAAGAGAGTAAAACTAACCCCGAGATATTCTTCAGTTATATAAATGGTAAAAAGTATCAATTTGAATGTGTCGGCCCTTTACAGAATGAGGAGGTGGTAGTTGCAGAGAGCGATGAGGAGAAAGCAAAGCTATTAAATATTTTTTTCTCCACTGTATTTACTGAGGAAAATAAACTTTCAGATGAAATGCAGAGATTTAAGCATCTTAAAAAGATTAAAATAGACAAATTGCCGCAACCAGATGGCATACATCGCCGTATACTAAGAGAATTATGTAATGTCATAGCCAGACACTTATTTCTGATATTTAAGGATTCTATAATGACAGGGAGTGTTCCACATGATTAACCCCTAGCAAATGTGGTGCCAATATTAAAAAGGGGTCAAAAACAGAGTCTGAAACTATAGGCCGATAAAGTGTTTGAAGGTTTTCTAAGAGATATTATCCTGGAGAACCTCAATGAAAATAAGCGAATAACTCTGTATCCGCATGGCTTCTTGAGGGATCGGTCATGTCAAACTAATTTCATCATTTTCTATGAGGAGGTAAGTTCTAGACTAGGTCATGGTGAATCAATAGATATAATATATCTTGACTTCTCCAAAGCGTTTGATACTGTGCTGCATAAAAGGTTAGCAAATAAAATGAGAATGCTTGGACTGGGAGACAATATCTGTATGTGGGTAAGTAACTGGCTCAGTGATAACGGTAACGGTACACACTCAGATTGGGTCACTGTCACTTAGTGGGGTACCACAGGGGTCAGTATTGGTTTGCACAGTAAAATATCAATTTTTGCAGATGTCACTAAATTGTGTAAAGTAATTAACACAGAAGAGGACAGTACACTGCTACAGATGGATCTGGCTATGTTGGAGGCTTGGGCGGAGAAGTGGCAGATGAGGTTTAACTGTCACGACGTGGTGTGGGAGGGGAAACTCCACACCGAGCATACACCGATACACTACAGTGAGATGAAGACCGATTAGCAGGCAAGAAGCCAGTGGCAAGGAAAACCACTGAACCAAGTGCACGGGAAACACCAGAAACCAAACCCAGAGGGCAGAAACCCAGTGAGCCCCGTTCTTCACAGAGCCCCAGATGGTAGGGATGCACTTATCCAGAACTCACAGGCTGCACCTCCAGGATGGTCCCGGTGCACCTGGCAACTTACCTGCTGATACTGCTGATAGAAGCACCAGCAGTCCATACACCAAAGACTGCAGCCCAGGCACATGTACTGGAACCCGAACACCTAACAGGACTCAGTACACACAACACACCCAGGAACCAGCTCACCAGCAACAACTCACAGTATCGCTGTTCCCCCTCCGGGGAACCCTGGAGCCCTCTCACCGAAGGCACATACATACAGGAAATGTCTGGACTCCATGTCAGAAGACACATGGCAGTCACAGACCAAACACCCACCCGTACATAAACCAAATAACAGGAATAAGGGAAGGGGATGAGAGGACCTCGGGAAGACCTCGATGACATATTAAGTGGCCACAAGGACTGGGCAGATGGAATCCCAGGAAAGGTGCATAGCTCCAGCACCAACGGAGGCTGGAGCACAACTAACCCACCAGGCAAGCAACAACAGAATAAAAGCACCTAGTGACCACACCCAGGTCAATATGTTAACCCCATGAGAACCAGACAGGGAAGGAGGGAAGTATGCAATAAGGGAACATACCAGCAACCAAAACTACACATTGCCCCTGGCAACCACGGCCTACTACCGCAGCCAGAATGCCAGGACACAAACATGAGCAACATGGAAGCCGTGTCACGGAGAACAACCGAGACACCACCAATTTACACGTTGCCCCTGGCAACCAGCATACAACCAAATCCGGAATACCAGGGCACAAACATGAGCAACATGGAACACGTGTCACGATAACCACACGGTACGTGACACTACCTCCCCCTTTACTCCCCCTCTCCCAAATTTTCAAGGGGAAGCAAAGTGTTACACAAACCACCTAACAAACAAAAAATGTCGATTCACACCAAACACAAAAAGTGCCAGAACCGAACAGACATCCACACTCAGTGCCTATTCACACACACCAGGCCGCAGCCAGCAAACATCACCGAACCAGCAACACCTAAGCCAGTAAACCGAGTGAATGCCGCCAGCAAACACAGCACCAATAACAGGCGAACCGAGAAACGGATGAGGGGAGAATCCGACACAGGACACAGATCACACAAGTAACAGAAAGCTGCCGCCAGCAAACCCCAACCCCACCTAGGTAAAAGGCAGCCAGCCAACAAACAACCACGGTCACCGTGACCCGAACTGAAACAGATCCACCCCTTTCACCCTCCCTCCGGAGGACAAGCATGCACACCAAAAAAACAGTAGGCGCAACATGCAGACACCCTCTCACCGAAGGTAAAGACATAACAGGGAAAAGGGAAAACACGCAAAGTGGCCAAATATGTCATACTGTCACGACGTGGTGTGGGAGGGGAAACTCCACACCGAGCATACACCGATACACTACAGTGAGATGAAGACCGATTAGCAGGCAAGAAGCCAGTGGCAAGGAAAACCACTGAACCAAGTGCACCGGAAACACCAGAAACCAAACCCAGAGGGCAGAAACCCAGTGAGCCCCGTTCTTCACAGAGCCCCAGATGGTAGGGATGCACTTATCCAGAACTCACAGGCTGCACCTCCAGGATGGTCCCGGTGCACCTGGCAACTTACCTGCTGATACTGCTGATAGAAGCACCAGCAGTCCATACACCAAAGACTGCAGCCCAGGCACATGTACTGGAACCCGAACACCTAACAGGACTCAGTACATACAACACACCCAGGAACCAGCTCACCAGCAACAACTCACAGTATCGCTGTTCCCCCTCCGGGGAACCCTGGAGCCCTCTCACCGAAGGCACATACATACAGGAAATGTCTGGACTCCATGTCAGAAGACACATGGCAGTCACAGACCAAACACCCACCCGTACATAAACCAAATAACAGGAATAAGGGAAGGGGATGAGAGGACCTCGGGAAGACCTCGATGACATATTAAGTGGCCACAAGGACTGGGCAGATGGAATCCCAGGAAAGGTGCATAGCTCCAGCACCAACGGAGGCTGGAGCACAACTAACCCACCAGGCAAGCAACAACAGAACAAAAGCACCTAGTGACCACACCCAGGTCAATATGTTAACCCCATGAGAACCAGACAGGGAAGGAGGGAAGTATGCAATAAGGGAACATACCAGCAACCAAAACTACACGTTGCCCCTGGCAACCACGGCCTACTACCGCAGCCAGAATGCCAGGACACAAACCTGAGCAACATGGAAGCCGTGTCACGGAGAACAACCGAGACACCACCAATTTACACGTTGCCCCTGGCAACCAGCATACAACCAAATCCAGAATACCAGGGCACAAACATGAGCAACATGGAACACGTGTCACGATAACCACACGGTACGTGACATTAACACTGACAAATATAAGGTTATGTACATGGGAAGGAATAAGTCACCAGTACATACTAAATGGTAAAACACTGGGTAACACTGACATGGAAAAGGACTTAAGAATTTTAAAGGACAGCAAACTAAACTGTAGAAACCAGTGTCAGGCAGCTGCTGCCAAGGTCAATAAGATAATGGGCTGAATCAAAAGGGGCATAGATGCCTGTGATGAGAACATGGTCCTGCCACTTTACAAATCACTAGTCAGACCACACATGGAATACTGTGTACAGTTCTGGGCTCCTGTAAACAAGACAGACATAGCAGAGCTGGAGAGAGTTCAGAGAAGTGCAAATTAGGTTTATTCAGTTTAGAAAAAAGATGACTGAGGGGAGATCTAATAATCATGTATAAAATATCAGGGGTCAGTACTAGAGATGAGCGAGCATACTCGTCCGAGCTTGGTGC
>ONZH01014217.1:0-11598 GCA_900303285.1 Rhinella marina
TATGTGATAAAAAACATCTGACAAACACATAAAAAACCAGAGGGCAGCAGATCATGTGAAAATATAATATTTGTGTCATTCTCAAAACAAAACTTTTGGCCATGACTGTAGTAATTTTTAACAATGCAGAGCCTGTGAGAAATGTCACTGTCCATGAAAACCTTGGTAACAGTGATCACAATATAATTATATTCCAACTTAACTGTAAAAAACAAGCTCAGGTCAGTAGGGCGAAAACACTTACAGGGAAACTGTCATCAACTTTATGCTGCCCATACTAACGGCAGAATAAAGTAGAGACAGGTGAGTTGAATTCAGCGGTCTGTCATTTATAAGTTAAAAGTAAGTGGTTGCCGAGAACCAACATCACAATCATTGCAGACTAGGCCTGGAAAAGAGTAACCTGAGAAGAGTCATGATTAGTCATGAATTCCTGTTCTCCCTGCCCACCTGCTGATGATTGACAGTCTTCTACCTAGTTTTTCTCCCTTTCTCTCTAGGAGAGAACTGTCAATCATCAGCAAATGGGCGGGAAGAGCAGGAGATTATGAATAACCATGACTCTTCTCATGTAGATTTGACTCTTTTCAAGGCCCGGTCTGCAATAATTATGATGCTGGTTCTTGGCAACCACTTACTTTTAGCTCATGAGTGATACACCACTGAAATCATCATTTCTGTCACTAATTTATGCTGCCCTGAGGTCAACATAAAGTTGATGACAGGTTCCCTTTAATTTCAAAAAGGCAAATTTCCTGGGGTTGAGCGCTGCACTTCAGGACATAGACTGGGAGCAACTATGGTCACATAATGACACTAATGCTAAATGGGAGTGTTTTAAATCTACTTTGGATAAGTATATTGTTAAATACATTCCTAGAGGTAAGAAGTGCAAGTGAATTAAATTAAACCCGACATGGCTTACAAATAGTGTAAAAAGTTCAATAATGATAAAAAGAGGGCCTTTAAAGGGCATCTGTCAGCAGATTTTGTACCTATGACACTGGCTGACCTGTTACATGTGCGCTTGACAGCTGAAGACGTCTGTGTTTGTCCCATGTTTATATTTACCCGCATTGCTGAGAAAAATGATGTTTATATATATATGCAAATGAGCCTGTAGGAGCAATGGGGGTGTTGCCATTACTCCTAGAGGCTCTGCTTTCTCTGCAACTGCCTGCACCCTCTGCACTTTGATGGACAGGCATGATAACGTTTACACTGCCTGGCCCTGTCAAAGTGCAGAGGATGCAGCAGTTGCAGAGATAGCAGAGCCTCTAGGAGTAATGGCAACACCCCCATTGCTCCTACAGGCTCATTTGCATATACATAAACATTATTTTCTCTCAGCAATGCGGGTAAATATGAACATGGGACCAACACAGATGTCTTCAGCTGCCAAGCGCACATGTAAGGGCTCGTTCACATCACCGTTCAGGCCTTCCGTTCTCCTGCTCCGTTATAGGTCCAGGAGAACGGAAAGGACGGATTCAGGACATAATTGAGTTGAACGGAGCCTACGGACCCCATAGACTATAATAGGGTCTGTTAGGTTTCCGCTCAGAGGAAGATTTTCGAAGCAGAGACAAAAGTCCTGCGTGCACAACTTTTGTCTCCGCTCATCTTCTGAGCGGAAACCTAACGGTTTATATTATAGTCTATGGGGTCCGTAGGCTCCATTCAGCTCAATTATGTCCTGAATCCGTCCTTTCCATTCTCCTGGTCCTATAAGGGACCAGGAGAACGGAAGGGCTGAACGGTGATGTGAACGAGCCCTAAAAGGTCATCCAGTGTCATAGGTACAAATCTGCTGACAGATGCTCTTTAAGAAATACAAATTGGAGGGGTCAGCTGTAGCCTTTAAAAAGTATAAAGAACTAAATAAATTATGTAAGGGGGTAATAAAATCAGCGAAAATACACAATGAAATACAGGTGGCCAAAGAAAGTAAGAACAACCCCAAAACATTCTTCAAATACATAAATGCAAAAATACTAAGGTCAAAACATGTAGGGCCCCTAAATAATGGTAGCGGGGGTGTTGGTCACTGGGGATCAAGCTCCTAAATGGGGCAGAGATCCTAAATGGGTTTTTTAGCTCTGTATATACAAAAAGAAGAGAGGGCATCACATGAGGGTGGTGCCACTGGTGGGTGGAAATACCTCAAATAACATACTTATCTGGCTGACTGTAGTTATGGCCCTTAATATGAGATGAACAAGGCCCCAGGTGCAGATGGATTACACCCTGAAGTCGGGGATGCACCTAGTCTTTCTGCTGCCTGAGGCGAAAATTGAAAAAGCGCTCAAATTCTCAACCTAACCCCTTCCCTCCTAACATTACATATATCACTACAGAACATCCAGGGTTATACCGTGCCTCATACCTCTTACATCCAGTGACGTCTCCTTTGATGTAGATCTTCTCTATCTTCATCTTCTCCTTTCAGACCAGACTCTATTTTTCAGCCATTTCTCATCTCTGCAGGTTGACAAAAAAAATCTTAGTTTATTACTTTTCCATCATCCTCCCATCTTCTGGACAAATCATCCTACCACCACCAATATTATACTACATACTACAGAAACAGATAAACCCCTTGATAATACTAGTACCATGCCCCCAACAATGTGCCAGTGAGAAGTGCCCTCATAGTGCCCCCAATAATGTGCTAGTAAGTGCCCCCATAGTGCCCCCAATAATGTGCCTGTAAGAGAAGTGCCCTCCATAGATGCCCCCAATCATGTGCCAGTAAGAAGTGCACCTCATAGATGCCCACCCAATCGTGTGCCAGTAAGTGCCCCCATAAAAGCCCACCCAATCGTGTGCCAGTAAGTGCCCCCAATCATGTGCCAGTAAGTGCCCCCATAGATGCCCTCCAAATATGTGCCAGTAAGTGCCCCCCATAGATGCCCCCCAATCATGGTCCAGTAAGTGCCCCCCATAGATGCCCCCCCAATTATGTGCCAGTAAGGAGTGCCCCCCATAGATTCCCACCCAATCATGTGCCAGTAAGTTCCCCCCCATAGATGCCCCCCAAATATGTGCCAGTAAGTGCCTCCCATTTATGAGCCAGTAAGTGCCCCCCATAGATGCCCCCGCAATCATGGTCCAGTAAGTGCCCCCATAGATGCCCCCACAGCGCTCCTGTTCTGTATTTTACCATATAAAAAAATAAACACTTATACTTACCTCCATCAGGCTGGCAGCGATGCGATGCAAGCCTCTTCTGGCCTGTGTCCCGCGATGCATGGCTCAGGCGGCACGATGATGTCAGCCGGCCACTGCACTAGGCCTGCAGCCTATCAGAGGAACAGTGAAGGGAGACGCCTCTCCTTCTCCTGCTCCGCTGCAGCACAGGCATCTGTATCGCTGTCCTGAGGACGGCGATACAGATGACTATGGAGATGAGCGCTTCCACAATGGAAGCGCTCATCTCCCGCTGCCCTGCCGCCCCCCACTGGTCACCAGGGCCGCGCCGCCTGAGGCGATCGCCTCACCTCGCCTCATTGGCGGAGTGTTTTTGGACTTTGCAAAGGCGTTTGATACGTCCCTCATGATTGACTAACGGGTAAATTGAGGTCTATTGGTTTAGAAAATATAATTTGTAATTGGATTGAAAATTAGTTTCACGATCGTAACCAAAGAGTTGTGGTCAGTGATTCCTACTCTGAATGGTCCCCGGTTATAAGTGGTGTACGCCAAGTGGGTCCTCTGTTATTTAACTTATTCATTAATAATATAGAGGATGGAATTAACAATGCGTTTCTATTTTTGCAGATGACGCCAAACTTTGTAATAGCTTTTTTTTTGCAATTTCACCCGATTTGGAATTTTTTTCCCGCTTCCCACTACACCATATGCAATATTAAATGGTGGCGTTGGAAAGTACAACTGGTCCCGCAAAAAACAAGCCCTCATACAGCTATGTGAACAGAAAAATAAAACAGTTATGGCTGTTTGAAGGCAGGGAGCGCAAAACGAAAACGCATAACCGAAAAAACCTCCGGTACTGAAAGGGTTAATCAATATTTGACTTTACCTTTACTTACCACTATGCCTTGATAGCCATTTTAGTTAATTGGTAAAATGAGAGAAACCATCACTGCCATCCTAACTGATCCACAAAAAGAACAGATGATGTCCGTGTTGGATCCGTTTTTTTGTGGATCCACCATAACAATGTCTGTCCTTGTCCGCAAAACGGACAAGAATAGGACATGTTCTATATTTTTGCGCGAACGGACATACAGAAATCGAATGCACACTGAGTCATTTTAGTTTTGCGGACCCATTGAAATGGATGATTCCGCATAAGCAGTGTGGTCATGTAAAAGCAACTGGACTATTCCCCTATATCCATACATTTATCCAGGCTCCCTGCTTCCACCCACTTGTTGTGTAACTGTCACTAGGAGAGGGAGGGTTGTACAAGGGAAATTCACAGTGTACGTGACACTCTTGTTATATCGCACTGGTTATATAGTCCCACCCCTTGGGTGAGCTCTGATAGTATGCTCCTTTATGAATCATTATGCTCTGAGTTGTACTGTCTAGGAATGTAAAGGCAATAGTCTAAGGGCGGGTTTATACATTGCTTTCTAAAAATGCATCGTTTTTTCTTACAGGTGAAACATGTTGAATCAATGTGTTTCACTTGTAAAACTGCATATGCAATGAGTGATTTAACATGTTTCATCTGTAAGTTAATGATTGATGATGAATTAGTCTAAGTTATATTTATGGTAACCGGAAAACCCCTTTTACGGTGTCATCCACAGCGCCCTGCCCTTTTAAAGCAGACCTACAGCAGTGAAGAAAAATGGCTGGGTGGTTATGGAAACCTGGTGTGAAGCTGTCTGTATGTGGAGGCTAACGGCCTGCGAGCATCTATTGGCTGATAAGGGTCATGTGACCAGGCTTCTATTGGCTAATGCATTTTTTGGAAATATCTCAGGAACGGTATGTCCTGGCATGAATGCCGGCTTTCTGCCAGAAAAATACCACTGCATGATGTGGATGACCTTAGTGATATAGTTCTGTTACCAATCTTGTACAGCTCAATATTGTAGAAAACAATGTTTTAGGTTGTCTTCTGATCTTGTATTGTAGATATATGATAAGTTAAGGTCCTTTTACATGGATCAATAATAGCATATGAGCTTTTGTAGAGAATTCTCTTTCCTGATGACTGGCCTGACTAAAGGTGCCAGCAATCACTAGATGTTCATTCTGCGTTTTTATGCAGCACATCTCTCTCTGTAAACAGGGACCTGCTGCTCAGAAACAATGATTCTCTATGGGGACAAGCGATCACTGTAATACTCGCCTGTCCCCATACAGAGGAGATGATTGCTGAACGAAAATGCAACTCTCACCTCCTCTAATGATCAGGAAATTATTGGGACTGAACAGTTTGTTCTTGATAATTACCATTAGCATCGGTCCATGTAAAAGGACCATTTGAGATGTAGTAGAATGGGTGGCCAACATGAATTGTGGTGTGCCAGAGCCAGCTTCACTGCGATCTGAAGCGTGAGCGTGCACATTTCCTTTGTCCAGGTGCTGAATCAATGAAGAAACATGAAGTGGAAGAGCCACAAGGTAGTATGGTTTTATCTTTCGGATGTGTATGACAATCCCAATGTTAAGGTCATAGCTGTTTACTCTGCTGTCAGTCTTCTCAATGATTCACTTCAGTTCTTGATATAATAGATCTCTTGAAATAACCTTTTTAATAGCAGGAGCTCTGCAGTGTGCTTCCTTTCTCCTCTATGTCTGGATGGAAACTCCCCCTCCTGGCAGGAAGCAGGACCAGCCCACTCCTACCAAGAGGGGAGGAACAGGTTGGTTGGCCCTGTTCCTTGTTAACCCTTGAATTCATATCCTTTGCTAGTATGCGTGGCCAAATAAACATATAAAACAATACATAACATTACATAACAAGAAAAATTATAGTCTGGGGTACTACAAATCACTTTTAATTAGCATTTATAATAAACAAAATCATGTTTTAATCAATATTTGACTTTACCTTTAAGGCCCTTTTACACGAGCTGATTATCGTTCAAATAATCGTTCAAACGTTCGGATTTGCACGATTATTGTTGCGTATAAACACGGGTAACGATTTAACGACGAACGAGATTTCGTTCGCTTCTCGTTGATCGCATCTTTTGTCCCGCCAATAAATTAATCGTTCATCGTTCGCAAAATCTTCCAGTTTAAACGAAAATCGTTTAGTCGTTGGCAGATGGTAATGGTAATGCTTATGGCAAGGAGCAAGGAACGATCGTAATAACGATTATAAAACGACCGAAAGTACGAAGATTGTGAACGACTTCTCTTTCAGTGTAAACGGTATTTACATTGCATCGTTCGATTGTTCATCTACGATCGCTAATACGATTTATCTTTCCGTGTAAAAGGACCTTTACTTACCACTATGCCTTGATAGCTATTTTAGTTAATTGGTAAAATGAGAGAAACCATCACTGCCATCCTAACTGATCCACACAAAAAAAACAGATGATGTCCGTGTTGGATCCATTTTTTTGTGGATCCACCATAACAATGTCTGTCCTTGTCCGCAAAACGGACAAGAATAGGACATGTTCTATATTTTTGCGGAACGGACATATAGAAATCGAATGCACACGGAGTCATTTTAGTTTTGCGGACCCATTGAAATGGATGATTCCGCATAAGCAGTGTGGTCATGTAAAAGCAACTGGACTATTCCCCTATATCCATACATTTATCCAGGCTCCCTGCTTCCACCCACTTGTTGTGTAACTGTCACTAGGAGAGGGAGGGTTGTACAAGGGAAATTCACAGTGTACGTGACACTCCTGTTATATCGCACTGGTTATATAGTCCCACCCCTTGGGTGAGCTCTGATAGTATGCCGCTTTCATGAATCATTATGCTCTGAGTTGTACTGTCTAGGAATGTAAAGGCAATAGTCTAAGGGCGGGTTTATACATTGCTTTCTAAAATTGCATTGTTTTTTCTTACAGGTGAAACATGTTGAATCAATGTGTTTCACTTGTAAAACTGCATATGCAATGAGTGATTTAACATGTTTCATCTGACATTGATGAAACATGTTATGATTGATGATGAATTAGTCTAAGTTGTATTTATGGTAACCGGAAAACCGCCTTTAACAGTGTCATCCACAGCGCCCTGCCCCTTTAAAGCAGACCTACAGCAGTGAAGAAAAATGGCTGGGTGGTGATGGAAACCAGGTGTGAAGCTGTCTGCATGTGGAGACTAAGGGCCTGCGAGCATCTATTGGCTGATAAGGGTCATGTGACCAGGCTTCTATTGGCTAATGCATTTTTTGGAAATATCTCAGGAACGGTATGTCCTGGAGAGTTGAGTCCTGTTCTAAAACCTCCCTGGGCATCTGATGTATCTGTGTGCCAAATTTTTGTGATTGTAGCTGCGACAATGCGGATTCCTTTAGCGGATGGACATACACACATACATACATACACTCAGCTTTATTTATTTATATATATATACACTCACCGGCCACTTTATTAGGTACACCATGCTAGTAACGGGTTGGACCCCCTTTTGCCTTCAGAACTGCCTCAATTCTTCGTGGCATAGATTCAACAAGGTGCTGGAAGCATTCCTCAGAGATTTTGGTCCATATTGACATGATGGCATCACACAGTTGCCGCAGATTTGTCGGCTGCACATCCATGATGCGAATCTCCCGTTCCACCACATCCCAAAGATGCTCTATTGGATTGAGATCTGGTGACTGTGGAGGCCATTTGAGTACAGTGAACTCATTGTCATGTTCAAGAAACCAGTCTGAGATGATTCCAGCTTTATGACATGGCGCATTATCCTGCTGAAAGTAGCCATCAGATGTTGGGTACATTGTGGTCATAAAGGGATGGACATGGTCAGCAACAATACTCAGGTAGGCTGTGGCGTTGCAACGATGCTCAATTGGTACCAAGGGGCCCAAAGAGTGCCAAGAAAATATTCCCCACACCATGACACCACCACCACCAGCTTGAACCGTTGATACAAGGCAGGATGGATCCATGCTTTCATGTTGTTGACGCCAAATTCTGACCCTACCATCCGAATGTCGCAGCAGAAATCGAGACTCATCAGACCAGGCAACGTTTTTCCAATCTTCTACTACTGTCCAATTTCGATGAGCTTGTGCAAATTGTAGCCTCAGTTTCCTGTTCTTACCTGAAAGGAGTGGCACCCGGTGTGGTCTTCTGCTGCTGTAGCCCATCTGCCTCAAAGTTCGACGTACTGTGCATTCAGAGATGCTCTTCTGCCTACCTTGGTTGTAACGGGTGGCAATTTGAGTCACTGTTGCCTTTCTATCAGCTCGAACCAGTCTGCCCATTCTCCTCTGACCTCTGGCATCAACAAGGCATTTCCGCCCACAGAACTGCCGCTCACTGGATGTTTTTTCTTTTTCGGACCATTCTCTGTAAACCCTAGAGATGGTTGTGCGTGAAAATCCCAGTAGATCAGCAGTTTCTGAAATACTCAGACCAGCCCTTCTGGCACCAACAACCATGCCACGTTCAAAGGCACTCAAATCACCTTTCTTCCCCATACTGATGCTCGGTTTGAACTGCAGGAGATTGTCTTGACCATGTCTACATGCCTAAATGCACTGAGTTGCCGCCATGTGATTGGCTGATTAGAAATTAAGTGTTAACGAGCAGTTGGACAGGTGTATCTAATAAAGTGGCCGATGAGTGTATATATATATATACCGTATTTTTCGCTTTATAAGACGCACCCGAAGATAAGACGCACCCCAGATTTTAGAGTAGGAAAATGAGAAAAAAATATTTTTCATCAGACCTCATATCTGACCCCCCATAAATTTCAGGACATCACATCAGGCCCCCATCAGAGCTCAGAACAGCCCATTGTGCCCCCATCAGACCTCAGAACAGCCCACAGTGCCCCTATGAGACCTCAGATCAGCCCAGTGTGCCCCCATCAGACCTCACATCAGCCCATTATGCCCCCATCAGACCTCAGAGCAGCCCACTGTGCCATCAGACCTCAGATCAGCCAACTCTGCCCCCATCAGACCTCAGACCAGCCCACAGTGCCCCATGAGACCACTCTGTGCCACCATCAGACCTCAGACCAGCTCATAGTGCCCCCATTAGACCACTCTGTGGCCCCATCAGACCTCAGACCAGCTCATAGTGCCCCCATTAGACCACTCTGTGGCCCCATCAGACCTCAGACCAGCTCATAGTGCCCCCATTAGACCACTCTGTGGCCCCATCAGACCTCAGACCAGCTCATAGTGCCCCCATTAGACCACTCTGTGGCCCCATCAGACCTCAGACCAGCTCATAGTGCCCCCATTAGACCACTCTGTGGCCCCATCAGACCTCAGACCAGCTCATAGTGCCCCCATTAGACCACTCTGTGGCCCCATCAGACCTCAGACCAGCTCATAGTGCCCCCATTAGACCACTCTGTGGCCCCATCAGACCTCAGACCAGCTCATAGTGCCCCCATTAGACCACTCTGTGGCCCCATCAGACCTCAGATCAGCCCAGCGTGCCCATAAACAATAAAAAAAAAAAACTTCACTTACCTGTCCTGCCGCGGCTCCGCTCCGGTGCTTCTTAGGCTTCCCGACCCGGCGCTGCACTGTCACCTGACTGCGTGCAGCGTCAGGTCATAGTGCGCGCACTACGTCCTGACGCTGTACGCGTTCAGGACAGTGCAGCGCCGGGCCGGGAAGCCTAAGAAGCACTGGAGCGGAGCCGCGGCAGGACAGGTAAGTGAAGTTTTTTTTTTATTGTTATGGGGCACGCTGGGCTGATCTGAGGTCTGGTGGGGGGGTCCCAGCCCCCCGGCAGCTAAAACATACAAGTGAGCGCTTCCATAATGGAAGCGCTCACTTGTATTCGTTTTATAAGACGCACTGCAATTTTCCCCCTACTTTTGGGGGAAAAAAAGTGCGTCTTATAAAGCGAAAAATACGGTATATATATATATATATATACACACACACACACATAAACAAATGTGTAATTTGTTTCAGAATCTACACCGTCAATCTGCAACCAAGTGTAGCTCAATACTTTTTCAAGACCCTGTTAACACAGGACAAAACTGAACGTGTCCTTAGATTTTGAGATCATATGAAGGATTTCAATAGTGGGAAAAAAAAACGCTGATGTGAAAGTAGCCTAACTATCCTAACTCACTACAAGGAATTTAGAATGTAATATAATACTGAAAGGGGAAATAACCTATCAGGATTTTATTAAAAAAAAAAAAACTCTCTACAACAGTAGGGTACTGGGATAGCTAGTTGACGGAGGCTGTGTTTAGAAGGAGGGGGAAGGTAAGAGAAGATGACAAGAGAATAGAAAGGTTTCTAGCATGGGCTCTATGGGAAAGGGGAGGTTGACATTAAATAGAGGTTGATAAATCAAAAATAAGACTGTACTGAAGTTGCTGCCTGCATAGAGCAGATAACCATACAGCGGCTTCAGGGGCCCTTCCCCAAGTGCTCCTTGGTATTGTTGGACTTGGGTGCCTAGAGCCCATCAGTAAAATTCATGGACAAGGGGGGCGTGGCCTAGGCGCTGAAGTGATAGGACGCATGGTGGCTGAGCTCAGAGCCAGGATCCCCAATCTAATACCATCTGCGACTCCAGAAGGGCCCCACATACTTACCTCTCCCATAGAGCGCATCTGGGGGCCGAGAGGTTCTCCCTGAGGGGCGATTTTTCCATTTCGGCCAATTTTCCACCTTGCGGCCTACACACCCTCTGAAGCCTCGGCCTTTCCTGATTCCTCGGGCCGACCGGAAGTGAGGGCGGAGTGCGACGGACCGGACTCTTGCTCCCTTGCCTACCACCCCACAGCTTCTCTCACAGGCCCTCAGGGCCCACAGCAACCTCACCCCATTGCCCTGGGTGGGTGGTCAAGCTCATTCCAGCTAGGCCCTAGCTGAGGCCTGCACATTGGCCGAGTCCTCATATCTTTTCTGAGTGGTGAGAATAACAAGAGGGGGAGCTGCAGTGAAGAGGACCAGGTTGGAGTACTGCAGAGTCCTAGGGCAGCCATACTACACGGCATCCTCCATCCTGCCGGTGCCGGACCCGGGAGAAGTCCATCATCCCAGCCGGGAGTGGTGAGTCCAGGGGTGCAACCCACACATCTATCCTCCCCACACCATACTTAGGTGGTCCGTTTTTCACCTTCTAGCGGAACCCCTCTTGGCAATTTGGGTCGGATTCACTTGCCTGCGCTCCTATGTCATACCGGTCCTTGGACCATTAAGGGAGACCCCCAACCTTATTTCCTGGACTCTGCACCTGCTTCTGAATCTACCTTCTGCCCTGTAGTGCATCAAGCTATCACTATATCAAGGGGCTTATTGAGAAGCTCCAGTGTCCGTCACCATGCTGAGACACCGTCACTGATCCACTCCGCCTAATCCGCGGCATGACGTGCTTCTTGGAGGTCCTTTAATCCCTCTCTTCTCCCCTTACGCACCGGCCCATCTTCTTATCTGATCTTTAATTTCCCTGATTACCTGCTGCCAGCTTCTCTGAGAGG
>ONZH01014218.1:0-30244 GCA_900303285.1 Rhinella marina
GCATTCCCCTGGATCAACTTGTAGGAAAACAGGCTGAACTGGATGGACAGATGTCTTTTTTCGGCCTTACAAACTATGTTACTATGTTACTATATGTGGTGGTAAACGTCTCTATGGGTTTGTGGCAGTGGTCAGAAGTAAAGGAGCGCCATATGGATTTTGGAGGCAGATTTTACTAGAATAATTTTTAGGCACCATTTTGTAATTGAGAGACCCTGACGTACCCCTACAGTGGAAACCCTCAAAAAGTGACCCCATTTTGGAAACTACACCCTTCAACGAATATATTAAGGGGGGTACTGGCCACTTTGACCCCCTAAGTGTTTTACAGAATTTGGAAACACTTGGCTGTGAAAATGAAAAATTTCATTTCTTCCAATTCAGGGGGCTGGATCGCACAGGCACGCTGAGATAACAGCCACGATGCCTAAGGAAGGCATCGCGCTGCTATCCAAGCCATCGGGTCCCCGTCACAGCAGCGTGGGGAACCGATGACCCCCCCGCTCGCCATCTGACATGCCGCACGCCTCATGTGCCGTGGTCAGCGCTGACCGCGGCACATGAAGGGTTAATGCCGGCGCATTCAGCAGTGGTCCGGCACCTGGGCACAGCTGGACCCCCGCCGCTGGTCGGGCGGGCGCAGCTCCTGCACCCGCCCGATCAGCGCGCCGTACATGTACGGCGCTGGGCAGCAACTCACGTCCCGCAGCGCCGTACATCCACGGGGTGGGCGGGAAGGGGTTAACTGTCCTGAAGATAATGTCAGCAATGGGATCTCCACAGCGAAACACACACCAGCAGACCACAGACACCACAGAAAGTATAAACCGCACAGCATGGTGGGAGAAGCAACACTAAATAGACAACGATAATTGATAAAACACCTACACCTGAAGGGGGAGGGTGTGGTGAATGCCAGCAACAAAACAACCAAAGGAGACCTTATCAGTTTAACCCATGGGTTGCCAGTCTGACAGATCTCCTGATACCTGTCGCAGGAATGTCCGTGACAATAAGATAATTAGTTGCATCAAAAGGGGCTTAGATGCCCGTGATGAGAACATAGTCCTGCCACTTTACAAATCATTAGTTAGACCACACATGGAGTACTGTTTACAGTTCTGGGCTCCTGTGAAGAAGGCAGACATAGCAGAGCTGGAGAGGGTTCAGAGGAGGGCAACTAAAGTAATAACTGGAATGGGTGGACTACAGTACCCAGAATTTACGGTAAGAGCAGTGAGACTATGGAACTCTCTGCCTGAGGAGGTGGTGATGGTAAGTTCACTAAAAGAGTTCAAGAGTGGCCTGGATGTATTTCTGGAGGGTAACAATATTACAGGTTATAGCTACTAGAGATGGGTCGTTGATCCAGGGAATTATTCTGATTGCCTGATTGGAGTCGGGAAGGAATTTTTTCCCCTAAAGTGGGGAAAAATGGCTTCTACCTCACAGGGGTTTTTTGCCTTCCTCTGGATCAACTTGCAGAATAACAGGCCAAACTGGATGGACAGATATCTTTTTTCGGCCTTATAAACTATGTTACTATGTTACTAAGCCAACCAGTCAATACTGGATACGGTCCAGGATTTGGCTGCTAGGGGCGTGGTCATAGAGGGTAATTCAAAGTGCAACAATCCTCTATGGCCGGTAAAAAAGAAGGGTACCGATGCGTTCAGGCTTACCATCTACCTCAGAGTCATGAACAAGTACACCCCAATGTCGGCCCTGTTGTCGCACAGACTCCAGACATAATGGCGAGAATAAGTGGCAAAAGCCGCATATTTTCGACCATTGATGTCGCCAACTGATTCTTCTCCATTGAACTCACAGAAAGCTGTAGATACAAATTTGCCTTCATGGTGGGGGACAAGCAGTACATGTTTAATGTACTTCCCCAGGGGTTCCATAGCAGTCCTACATGTATTTTCACCAGGCATTGGCGGCCATACTGAGCATGTTTTCTCGGCCGGAATGTCTCTTGCAATATGTAGACAACTTGCTCCTGCACACAGAAACCATGGAAGAGCACCTGGTTCTGTTAAGGGAACTGTTGGGACTCCTGGCGAAATCCAGACTCAAACTGAGTCCTCACAAGGCAAATTTGGCCAGGACTGAGGTGATTTTCCGAGGGGTCCAGATTTCTTTTGGAACCAAAGGGATTATGGCAGCCCCAGTGGAAGCCATGGTGAAGTTACCTCGGCTGGCACTCTACAAGACTTGCGGAAGTTCCTTGGCGTGGCTAACTTCATGAGGGAGTTTTTAGGAGTTCAACCCTATATGAACTCCTCAGAGGAGAAGAACCCTCACTCAAGGGTTGGTCTGAACTCCAGGAAGAGGCCTTTTCAATCCTGAAAAGAGACTTCTCATCTGCCCCTTTGTTGGCCACACCCAACCCCGATGGGGAAATGGCCATACAGGCGTATGCTGGGACTATTTCGGTTGTCCTTCTCCAACAGATAGGACACGACAATAGACCACTGGGATACTTTTCCAGGCTCCTCTCGCCTGTCGAATGAGGGTTCGATGAATGTGCCAAACAACTGGCGGCCATACACGATGCGGTGAAAGCTACTGAGCATATTATAGGCTTCAGACCCCTCTCTTTACAGACTCCGCATTCCCCTTTGGTCCTCTTGCTCCGAGACACACTCCCTGGAGTCTCCCAACAGAGATTCGGGAGATGGATCATGGACCTCAGTGGCCAGAATCTGAAACCACAAGGCGAAGTATGTTCTGTCCCAGTTATTGAATATGACCAGTACTGAACATGACTGTGGACAACTGTCGCAAGATCCAGAACCTCAAATGTTCAGGACTGTCATCCAGAAGACAGGGTCATCTTTGTTGATGGCTCTCGTTTCTGTCTGGACCTGGCCTGTTACCTATGTGACAGGATGTGCGGTGCTGGATGAGACCACAGGCACTCAAAGTCTCATCAGGTTGCCAGGTCATTTGTCAGCTCAATGGGCGGAACTGGAGGCTGTCAAGGAGGCTCTCCTCCTTCAGCCTCTAGGGAATTGAACGATATATAGCGACAGTTCTTATGTGGTTCGATCCCTCACACTGCACCTGGACACCTGGAAGAGGCGAGGATTTGTGGACAGCCAGAACAAACCTCTGGCCCACGTGATGGTCCTAAAGGAGTTGTGGGGGTGGGGTATGGCACATCCTGCGGAGGCAGCAATCATAAAAGTCCCAGCACACCAGAGAGGAGACCAACCTCTGATCATGAGGAACAAAAAGGCCGACGAACTGGCTAAAGTGGCAGCAGTGTCTGGGGTCCTTCAGTAACCAGGCATTGAACCAATCCCTAGTTGCCGGATTGCAGTGAGACAAACAAAACTCAAAGACGGCCCTGTGTCATTTGAAGAGGAACAGGCAAAAGATCCTCTTCTAATGACACACATCACAGCTCCACAGCATCCCTGGGTAATACTACAGGGGATTCTGTGCCATGATACTGGTACGCAATCTCTTCCTCTACCAGTAGTCCCACAGCATCTGCAAGCAGAGCTGACGAGACTAAACCACCAATTGTTCGGACACCTTGGCCGGGATAAACTCCTGTCCCTCTTGAAGGACAAATTATACTGGTCAGGGATGTCCAACACAGTAGAGGAAGTCACTCAGCAATGCCTGGTGTGTGCTCAGGTGAACCCAAGGGCTTCCGCTCTGAAGCCAGTGTTACAGAGGGTTCCGCCAGCAGAAGGTCCATTGTCCGCGATCCAGATCGATTATATCGGACCATTGCCGTTAGGAAGCCTTAACTGCCGTTACGCGCTAGTGGTGGTGGATGTCTTCTCCAAATGGGTAGAAGCCATCCCCACAGTCAATGATTCAGCTACCACAACTGTCCGGGTTTTCTGGGAACAAGTTCTATCACGATGGGGTATCCCCAGAGTGATAGAATCCAACAGAGGCACTCATTTCAAGTTCATGAGAGCACTTTGTAGAATCCAACAGAGGCATTTCATTTCAAGTTCATGAGAGCGCTTTGTAGACTTCTGGACATAAAGCAGAGGTTTCATGTCCCTTACCACCCTCAGTCAGTGGGCATCGTGGAGCGAATGAACCAGATGCTTAAAACATGGCTGGTTAAAGCACTGTTGGAGAGGGGGTCCTCATGGGTGACATATCTTCCTTCAGTGCTGATGGGTATCCAAGCAACAGAGGTGACGAGTACCAGTTTCACGCCATTCGAGCTGATAACCGGACGTAAAATGCCCCTGTGTCTACCCAATGAGCCCCAAGTGTCTGAACCCATAAGGAATGCCATTGCCAGGGACATGTTCCTCCAACACGTCCAACAGAACCTAAAGGAGTTACTACCACATGCAGCTCTATGGTTGAACAAACCGTACCTACAGGGGGAAACACCAATGCCCTCTGCAGGAGACATGGTGATGGTAAAGTTCTTCCGCCGTGCTGGTCCATGGGATGCAAATTGGGAAGGACCTTTCCAAGTCCCTTGAGGTAATGGGTGACACCATGCTCAAGGTACAGAGGCCGTTGACATCTAAGAAAAGGTCACTCAGACGACAGGATTCCTTTTGGGTCCACATCGACCAAGCCAAGGCCACCCGAGCCTCCCCAACTCAAAATTAGTGCAAATTGAGTCGGGTGAAGGGGGGAGGTTGGTTGGTCGAAGGTGGGTCCCAGGTACAATATTCACAACACGTAAATATCATCCAACAAATCACTCGATGTCGGAATACAACCAAGTCTGAAAATAGGGATCACCTGAACAGGGTACTTCTCCAGTTTGTGACGCTAGTGGCGAGCATGATGATGGCAGGCGCAGTCTCTTCGGGGGATGATCGTGAATCTTCTAATGATACGATATCATTTAGGGCTTCAGGTCTCATAAGGGTAGAGTGTTTAGGAGGCAAAATCCTGGAACCATACCGCAACCTCAAGTTTACTCCCGGACAGTGGTATCTGTATGGGTTCCAGAGGGAGGGTTTTGCCGACGGTATAACACAACACTACACCCCTGTGGAGAATGTGTCTTCCATACAACATGATCTACATGCCCTCTGCCTCAAGGAATACAGAACCAACACCTATCAAGTCTTTAAGATGGGTGTCCAGGGACCCCCACCTGCATCCTTACAAGCAGGTGGAAGCCAACACTACCACGGTGTTGTGTACGAAAGAAGGGGTTTTGAGTCCTGAAGATGTCACTGGGGCAGAGTACAGCGGATGGTATATCCTCAAGGCTACCTTCCCAAAGAAGGACAGTCAAGGTGGTTTGAGGATGAGGACATACTTTGATAGGAAAATAAATCACAGAAAAAGAATATTAATGCACGAAAAATAGATGCAAACAATATATACCGTATATGCCGGCGTATAAGACGACTGGGCGTATAAGACGACCCCCAACTTCTGCCCTAAAAATATAGAATTTGGTATATACTCACTGTATAAGACTACCCCTCTCCCAAATGAAAAAAAGTCTGCTTTGATTTCAACATGTTAATTTTAATTCAAATGCATATGACATGCAGGTACTGTATATAGCAGCAAAACTGTCACTTATAAACATAAGGTTGTTTCAAACATGTACGGTAAAGCTAAAACTTTGCAAAACAAACAAGAGAGCAAGTGCCTGGTGATCATAACTGTAAGCTGCGATATTGTAACAGGTCTTGCTGGCATGACAGTTTCCCTTTAAAAGCCTTCAAAATCCTCCTGTTCGTCATCAGATATCATAAGTACATCAATGACATCTTGTGATACATTTGTAAGGCAATCATCGTATGGATCAAATTCCGTATCAGATGGTACGCTCTCAGCTCCAGCTTCTTCTACTTCCTCTTCATCTTGCCACAAGTAGTCGTCCTCCATGCCATCTAATGAATTTGATATGCCACACTTCTTGAAAGACTTGATGACGGTTTCTTCATCAATATCATTCCAGGCTTTTATGACAAACTGGCACAAAACATCCAGCTATGGAGCACGCATGTTTCCTCCTTTTGTGAATGACTTTTCGCCGCTAACCATCCACTCATTCCATTGTTCTCGAATGCGATCTTTAAATGGCTTGTTTAGGCACACATCCAGCGGCTGTACCAGCGATGTTAATCCTCCAGGAATAACTGCGGCATGGGTGTTTAATCTTGCAAGCCTCTGCTTGGTGCTTGGAGTTAAATGAGCCCTGAACATATCCCACACCAGTAGACTAGATTTTTTAAGAAGTCCACCTGGTCGCCTGCTCCACACATTCTTAAGCCATAGCTTTACCCCTTCTTCATCCATCCAGCCTTTTTCATTCACATGCACAAAACAACCAGGAGGGAACTTGAGCTTTGGCATTGTTTTTCTTTTGAAAATTATCATTGGTCTCAGTTTGGCGCCATCAGCTGTGCATGCTAATACGACTGTGAAACTGGACTTCTCATGCCCTGTTGTTTTAATTAAAACAGTTTTTTCACCTTTCTGATGAACGGTTTTATTTCCAACCATGTCAAAATTCATTGGAGTTTCATCCATGTTTCCAATGCTACTTAACGGATAGCCGTGTTTAGTGCGCTGTTTTATTATGTAGCGATGAAAATTATTCACTTTGGCATCAAGATCAGCAGGCAACTTTTGGGCAATTTTTGTCTTTTGCCTCAGCACCATATTATGTCTTGCCATGAATCTAGTACACCAGGATGCAGTGGCCTTAAATCTGTTGCTGTGATCTGGGTTAGATTTGGCCCACTGAAGTGCAAACAGGCGTATTTGATTGCGTGTCACTACATAACCGCTTTGGCGATGCTTATCCACCATATCGGCTACAATTTTTTCAAGTTCTGGCCAGTGTGCGGTGCCTCTTCTTAATGCACACTTACCTCTTGGCATACTCTTTAAAGCTTTTTCATTTGCTTTCCAGTCCCGAACCATCTTTTCTGTAACTCCATACTGTCTTGCAGCAGCACAGTTATTATGCTCCCTGGCAAAATTTATAACTTTAAGTTTGAAACTGGCTTCATATTTCTTTCTTCTTGCTTGTGGAGCCATGATGGGGTTTTGACTGTTGGACATTTTTATACTGTACTGTGTGTACCGTACTGTTGCTACTGTGTGAAAAGGTACAGATAATACTGCCACTGTAATATTACTGTATGCGGTACCCAGTGTTATTACAGTAATTACAGTTTAAGAAAGATGGCTGGGCAAGCAGGGAGAGCTGACCAATCCAAGCAGGATTTGTACAACAAGCAGCCAATCGCTGCAAGCTATGGTATGTACAGTGCTATACCAGTGATTGGCTGCTTGTTGTATAAATCCTGCTTGGATTGGTCAGCTCTCCCTGCTTGCCCAGCCATCTTTCTTAAACTGTAATTACTTAAAGGGATACTGACATGGCCAAATTGCTATATGGAGGGTTAAAAACAGCTTACTAAACGATAGTAATCTGTTGTTAACCCTCCATATAGCTTAGTAAAGTGATTTTTCAACTTTTATGTATGTGTATATGTATTTTTACATATTCTTACATATTCTTTACATATTTTACATATTTTTACATATTCAGTATGCTACTTCAGTATGCTAAGAGCAGGGGGCCGCACTGTGTGAGGTATAACCAATAGGATTAGTGCAGGGGCGGGGAGTCACCGGGAGGAGAAGGGGGGCGGGGTCGGCACTTATTGTAGCAATATGCACACTTACACCAGCATGTAAGCTCTTCATTAATATCACAGCATGGATGCGAGGGGAATCTGGCGTTACTGCACCGCCAGCTTTCCCCTCACATCCATGCTGTGATATTAATGAAGATCCGACATGCTTCTGTAAGTGCCGCCTGTGACCCCCAGCTCTGTGACGCCGACCGCTGTGACGTCAGCGCGTACTAAGCCTCTTCTAATGACTGTGAGAGGCGGACTGCCGCGCATGCGCGGCGGTCCCAGGAAGCGGCTCTCTACGCGCTGACGGGGGAAAAAAAAACACCTCACACAGTGCGGCCCCCGTATATCCGGCGTATAAGATGACCCCCCACTGTAGCCATTATTTTAAGGGGTTAAAAAGTCGTCTTATACGCCAGTATATACGGTACTGTATAAACTAAGCCCTCATTCTGATATAGTAAAATCTGAAACTCTTAGCCAATATTAGTGTTGAGCGAGCATGCTCAGCCAAACTCGCTGTTCGGCCGAGTATACCTACGCTCGGGTCCGCTCGGTGTTCGGCCGAACACCGAGTGTACTTGAGCGCAATGCTCGAGTCTCTTCCCTGCACTGTAATATTGATTTCTACGCTAATGCGCACGAATTGTATGCTTATGGGTACAAATTTGTATGCTAATGCGTACGCTTTTGCACGCTAAATGCGTATACATTTGTATGCTAATGCGTACGCATTGTGCGCTAATGCGTACAAATTCAGATAATTAGCATACTTTTAGGAGTGAAAGGAGTAAAAGAGGAGAAGTCACAATTCTGACCTTTTTCTATTAACCAGACACCCTCCCTCTCCCTCCGAGCGGAGAGTGCCTGGTTTAGTCCCATTGACTAACATTATGCTCGGATGCTCGGCCGAGCACTCGAGCAACCCCTAGTGCTCGGCCAGAGTACCCAAGCATACAAGCACAGAGGTGCTCGCTCAACACTAGCCAATATATTTTGATCAAAACACATCTGTGCCCACCTATCCAGCGCCAAGGTGGTTTCAGATCAGGCAGGTCCTACGCTAAACCTAACTATGCCGTTGGGCATCTATATCTAGGAGTGTGGACGCTGCACATATAGGTGTGTTGCTCCTAGTGACCTCTATGTGCATACAGCAACCGATGAGAGGAGGAGCAAACACACCTATATGTACCACGTAATCAAAGCACTCAATTTGATAGGAAGGGCAAAAGTGCACAAGACTGCTACTCAAGATAGACTAGGAGTGCATTCACACCTGAAGGTGCCACTCCCTCAGGTATATGTTATAAACTAAGCAAAACTCACAGAAAAAAAGGATAAAAAACATCCTGCATGATGTGATAATAATGATTGCGGATGTCAGTGGCTACATATATCAAAATAAATCACAGAAAAAGAATATTAATGCACGCAAAATAGATGCAAACAATATATACTGTATAAACTAAGCCCTCATTCTGATATGATAACGTCTGAGACTCTTAGTTAGAGACTCTTGTTGCTCCTAGTGACCTCTATGTGCATACAGCAACTGATGAGAGGAGGAGCAAACACACCTATATGTACCACGTAATCAAGGCGCTCAATTTGATAGGGCAAAAGTGCACAAGAATGCTACTCAAGATATCCTTTATTTCTGTGAGTTTTGCATACTTTGATAGGCCCATACCTGTAAAAGGCACCATAAAGGCATATTGCATGCTGAGGGATTCTCAGATGATCATCACCAGGGAATCCAAGTATGTCCAAGGACATGTGTCCACGGACTATCTTCGGACCAGTATAATGATGTTAAGGTTAAACTGCAGCACTTCTGGTCAGGCCTTTTGGAATGATCAGAGTGGTCTGGTGAAACTGGAGGGCTTGTACAGAGCAACAGTTTTAAAGGTACGGACAGATGCAAAGGATCCGAGGTAGAGGGATCCCCATCCATACGGTCTTTCATGATCACGATCATGAGAAACGACGGTGTACCGGAGGTGACAGGACACTATTTTGTCACCTATGCCCACTGGGAACCGGATACACAGATGGTCATGTCGGATACTAATCCCTGGAGGTGGGATTTAGTATGCAATGGGGTGGACACCCCAAGCATGGAGGTATGGATGGATGGATGGGACTCCTATGATGGAGGAATACTGAGGCAGATACGTGTCTTCCAATTGGAAAGACCCCAGAGGCAGGGACATTAACTTTAACATCAATATAGATGGTCTGTTTAAATGGCCTTTTTGTGAGGCGGTAGATTAAGGGTGCTGGTATTTTACACAGTGGGTCTATATGTCCAGTTCCAAACCAATTGGGATCCTGGAGTTACAGGCTGGAGACAGTGACCAGTGGTATCAGTTCAAGGGTAAAGGCTAAGTATGTGTGACAGTGGTTAAGGTCCTGTATGAAGTCGAACATCTCCAACCAGTCAAGCCGCATCGAGACTCTTGTAACGTCTCTATCCATCATTTGGCAGATCCCATAGCTACTCAACTGTCATCCCCATGGAAGATCATCACGGGGACAAAATTTGTCCTATATACTTGGCGAATTTCCATAGATGACTTCAGAGCGGACCACTGGGATCACAGGTGTGAGGAGTTTATGAGGAACGAAATCGACATGATGAGAGGTTGGATAGAGGCGGGGCAAGAGGTGAGAAAAGAGGATTCCCGACACAGGAAATTCAGGGGGAGGAGAGATTTGATCTCCATGAGATTGGGTGGAGGTGCATTAGGAGTGGGCGCCCTGAACACAATGGACATGGAAGTTCTGAGGAGTAAACTCGGGGAGGTTGCGCAACATGCTGGGGAAGAATTTAGGACCCAGCTTGACGTAAACCACGTCTTAGAGGGTTTACAGCACACACACATTGATGCCACAACCTCCCTATCTTCGGCTCTACGAGAGAAGTTTAGGAGGCTTGTTCTGGGTCTGTTGTAAGAGCAAGACTTGCCGTGGCATGTACGCAAGTCCAAGGGGAACTCTCAGACAACCTAAAACATGTTTTGTCTTCCTTACACGGGGGACACTACCCATTCAACCTCCAGCAAAGGGTAAGTTCCTTGATCTCCCCTTTCGCAGCCAACCACACTAACTGGTGTCAGAACCTCACTTGCACGGCGTCATCTTTGGCACCTATATCACGAGAGATCAGACAGGGATACGGTCCCATCAATCTAGGGATTGTGATGAACAACAGGATGGTACTTCATCCACAGCTCACCTCGGACATCCTAACCTATGAGGGTGGCCATCCTTATCTGTTTGATACAGAGGGATGTTGGAAAAAAGAGGATGCCATCCTCTGTCAGGGTAGTCAGGATCGGGTTCTTAGACACCAGTGTTGGGACTCCGAGGGGTCCTGTGAGATGAAGACCAACCCAATACCCTCATCCCGCCTAATATATATGGGTCAAGGGTATTGGTGTTGGTATCAAGGACTCAATATGACCTATTCAATCTACGGACTTAACTGCACCAAAAGAGGAGAAATCCTCCCAGGAGCGTATTTTACCCTTAATCCCGCCTTAGGTATCTATGTCCCAGAACAGCAAGGAATGACCCCGATGACACCAGAGAGAAGACTCGATATCTGCCCGATACTGCCGTGAGGCTCCAGAGGATCCCACTCGGTTTTGGCAGTCAACTCAAGCGGCTCTTGCTAGACTTCAGTGAAGAAGAAAGAATTCTCAGAGGTCTTCAAGAGGCTGAGAACCGGGCCACAATCCAGCTGGAGCATGACAGGACTAAAATAACAGGGATCTCCCATGCTCTGGAAAAAGACTCCGAGGTGTCATGGTAGGAGAGCCTGTTTGGATACAGCCCAAAAGCCACATCTTTCTTCAACTTATTGATACATCCTGTGATTATTCTGCTGGTTCTGGTCATCTCCATGTATCTGAGATTGTGTTTCGTCTACTGGAGGGTGATAAGGCTGGCCAACCAGTTACAGGAAAACCAGGCAGAGATACATGAAAGACAGCGATGGAGAAGGTTCAGGGCTTAACGTTTGAGAAGCCCAAGAACCTGAGGACTCATATTGCTTATTTGTAAATATTGTTTCATGTGGGTTTGGGTGTGTTGGGCGGGGGAGGGAGGAGCATTTGTTTTTTGTATGAATGAGGGACTAGAATAGGGCACTATAGGAATAGTTCCCCTTACTTCCTGAAGGTATTTGTCGCTTCAACCCTAGTGGTGACGTTCATAAGGGACTCAATGTTAGTAGTGCGGTGTTCTTTCCCGCAGTTAGAATTTAGGTACTCTGACATCACCTCTTACTCAAAAATTCTGACCTGCCTTGTAAAGATCTACGAATCTGTCCATGGGAGAACCTCCTCAGCGACAGAGTCTTCAATCAAGGTGAAAGAAGAATTGCCGGAGGAAAAGTCGCATCTTTACTTGAAGGAGGCCAGTCCACGGTTGACTATACCCCAAAAAGCAGGAGGGGCTACGTGGATCGACCTAGGCAATCAAGAGTAAAGCCGTCCCAGAATACAGTGGAAGCAGCTGAAGACCGACACCACAAGAAACTGAGAGTGAAGCCATCCCAGAAGTCTGAGCAACAGAAGATGACGGTGAGAGAAGCTGATACTCGAAGATCAAAGATACAAAGAAAGGCGAGGATGGTCTATCCTGTGGACGGAGACGTTACTCCTAATACATATAGATGTACAGTATGTGTATATGCCCCAGAATTATAGACATAACTCTATATGTATATAAAATGACCCCCAGTGACCGGGTGCCCGCCCCCTCCCGCATACCCCTGCAGGAGCATACCCTGCCCCTGTGTGCCAAAGATGCGTGGCAATTCACAGACGGGAGGATCAAAGGTATCCTCCGCCTGGGAACAAGCAGCAGTGTGCGCGGGCAGGTGCGGTGACGTCATATCACCGTTCTGGCCCACGTGCACTTGCCTGCCGGCGTGCGAGGAAGCGCAGGAAGCCCGGGAGCTCATCAGTTGAGCCGTGACACCCCTAAAGAAAGAAGCGAGGATCATCCCCTTACAATGAGCAGTGAAGAAAGCGAGGATCATCCCCCACAACGAGCAGTTAACCACTGGAGCACCCCTGGAGACGAGCATTGGATGGCTGAGTATCCCTGAACCACCAATGATTTCATTAACCCCTTTATAAACCCCTGCCACTATACCACCTACGACAAGCCCTCCAGTATTAACCCCTTATAATGCATAACCCACTATATCACTAACGTTTACTCAGCATTAACCCCTTATTTCCTACAATAATCATATTATTAACCCCTGCCCTACCATTATACCACCAACGTCATTAACCCCTTACATATATATTTAACCCTTTCATTATCTGCTACCAATATCCTCTGTGTTTAACCCTTTATTTCCCTAGGAACAGTTAGCACAAATAACCACAGAGATATTTATTAGTTCTCTTCGCTGCGCAGTCTGGCGTTGGGGTTCGTCACTTTGATGGCGAGCTGTGCCGCTCTCTCCACAATGGTCTTTCGGTTCTTTGAGGAGACGTTGTGGGCGATTTCTGCACAGAAGGACTTGTTGCTCATCAACAGAACCTCGAGCTCCTTGACATTGTGGACCAGGAATTTGCGGAACCCTGTGGGCAGCATGTGTTTGGTCTTCTTGTTGCTACCGTACCCAATGTTGGGCATCAGGATCTGCCCCTTGAACGTCCTGCGGGCTCTGTTGTCAATACCTCTGGGTTTACGCCAGTTACGCTTAATCTTTACATCACGGTCTGATTGATCACTGTGTTTATTATCTCTGTACTGTGACATCACTGTGTTTATTATCCCTGTACAGTGACATCACTGTGTGTATTATCCCAGTACTGTGACATCACTGTGTTTATTATCTCTGTACGGTGACATCACTGTGTTTATTATCCCTGTACAGTGACATCACTGTGTTTATTATCCCTGTACAGTGACCTCACTGTGTTTATTATCCCTGTACTGTGACATCGCTGTGTTTATTATCCCTGTACAGTGAAATCGCTGTGTTTATTATGTCTGTACAGTGACATCGCTGTGTTTATTATCCCTGTACAGTGACATCGCTGTGTTTGTTATCCCTGTACAGTGACATCGCTGTGTGTATTATCCCAGTGCAGGAAGAGGTAAGTGGTCTGTGTTTGTGTGTTTGTCTTCTATTTTTCAGGGTCGTGAATGCAGAGGACTACGTCGGATTCGGTGGACTACGTCGGACCAGCTTTTTTTTTTTTTTTAATAAAATGGTCAAACAGGGGTCTGGGGGAGTGTTTATTTCAATAAAATGTTTTATACTTGTGTGTGTGTATTTTTTTTTACAATACAACAGTTTTAGTAATTAGGGCTATCTTCAGACGGCCCTGATTACTAATACTGGGCTTAGTGCTTGCCGGTATGGCAGGCCAGCACTAACCCCAACATCTATTACCTCGGCACCCACCACCACCAGGGATGCCAGGAAGAGCCGGGTACCCGCAGGACCGGACCTTCTAAATTGAGGGTCTGGCTCTGGGGCGGCTGCAGGCTGGTACCATTAGGCTGGGAAGGGCCAATAACCATGTCCATTCCCACCCTGGTAGTGCCAGGCTGCTGCTGCTGGTTGTATCTGGCTGGTGAAGGAAAAAAGGGGGGGACCCCACGCCATTTTTTTACAAAAATAATTAAATAATTTTTTAAAAAATGGCGTGGGGTCCCCCCTTTTTTCCTTCGCCAGCCAGATACAACCAGCAGCGGCAGGTATTGTAAAAAAAAAATACACACACACAAGTATAAAACATTTTATTGAAATAAACACTCCCCCAGACCCCTGTTTGACCATTTTATTAAAAAAAAAAAAAGCTGGTCCGACGTAGTCCACCGAATCCGACGTAGTCCTCTGCATTCACGACCGTGAAAAATAGAAAACAAACACACAAACACAGACCACTTACCTCTTCCTGCACTGGGATAATACACACAGCGATGTCACTGTACAGGGATAATAAAAACTGTGATGTCACAGTACAGAGATAATAAACACAGTGATGTCACAGTACAGAGATAATAAACACAGTGATGTCACTGTACAGGGATAATAAACACAGTGATGTCACAGTACAGAGATAATAAACACAATGATGTCACCGACTGTACAGGGATAATAAACACAGTGATGTCACAGTACAGGGATCGGCGTCTCGTGCCCCCATCAGACCTCAGGTCGGCGTCTCGTGTCCCCATCAGACCTCAGGTCGGCGTCTCGTGCCCCCATCAGACCTCAGGTTGGTGTCTTGTGCCCCCATCAGACCTCAGGTCGGCGTCTTGTGCCCCCATCAGACCTCAGGTTGGCGTCTTGTGCCCCATCAGGCCTCAGGTCGGTGTCTTGTGCCCCATCAGACCTCAGGTCGGTGTCTTGTGCCCCCAGCTGACCTCAGGTCAGCGTCTTGTGCCCCCATCAGACCTCAGGTCAGCGTCTTGTGCCCCATCAGACCTCAGATCAGGGTCTCCCCCCCCCTCCCTCAGACCTCAGATCAGTCCACCCAGCCACTTAAAAAAAGCAGGACGCTGCGTCGGGTCATAGTGCGCGCCGGAAGGGAAGACAGTGGAGCGTGGGAGCCGAGGACAGCGGCAGCGCGGCAGGACAGGTAAGTATGCTTTTTTTAAGTGGCTGGGTGGCTTGGGGCCTACCGGAGGATCCTCCGGTCCTCTGGTGGGCCAGTCCGACACTGTATAGCAGGCTGATGAAATTTTTTTCCGAAAAAAAATTTACGCAGTTTGCGCAAATAAAACTGGAATCTACAGATCAATATGGTATCTATAGACTGTGAGGTATATAGCAGGCTGATGAAATTTTTTTCCCAACTCACTGCACCGTGTATTACAGATCAGTGAAATTCCACGGACACTATAGATACGCAGGTAATATTATTTTTCACACCTATCCCAAAAAAAAAAATTTACGCAGTTTGCGCAAATAAAACTGGAATCTACAGATCAATACGGTATCTATAGACTGTGAGGTATATAGCAGGCTGATGAAATTTTTTTCCCAACTCACTGCACCGTGTATTACAGATCAGTGAAATTCAACGGACAATATAGATACGCAGGTAATATTATTTTTCACACCTATCCCAAAAACAAAATTTACGCAGTTTGCGCAAATAAAACTGGAATCTACAGATCAATACGGTATCTATAGACTGTGAGGTATATAGCAGGCTGATGACATTTTTTTCCCAACTCACTGCACCGTGTATTACAGATCAGTGAAATTCAACGGACAATATAGATACGCAGGTAATATTATTTTTCACACCTATCCCAAAAAAAGAAATTTACGCAGTTTGCGCAAATAAAACTGGAATCTACAGATCAATACGGTATCTATAGACTGTGAGGTATATAGCAGGCTGATGAAATTTTTTTCCCAACTCACTGCACCGTGTATTACAGATCAGTGAAATTCAACGGACAATATAGATACGCAGGTAATATTATTTTTCACACCTATCCCAAAAAAAATTTACGCAGTTTGCGCAAATAAAACTGGAATCTACAGATCAATACGGTATCTATAGACTGTGAGGTATATAGCAGGCTAATGAAATTTTTTCCCCAACTCACTGCACCGTGTATTACAGATCAGTGAAATTCCACGGACAATATAGATACGCAGGTAATATTATTTTTCACACCTATCCCAAAAAAAAAAATTCACGCAGTTTGCGCAAATAAAACTGGAATCTACAGATCAATACGGTATCTATAGACTGTGAGGTATATAGCAGGCTGATGAAATTTTTTTCACAACTCACTGCACTGTGTATTACAGATCAGTGAATTTCAACGGACAATATAGATACGCAGGTAATATTATTTTTCACACATATTCCAAAAATAAATTTACGCAGTTTGCGCAAATAAAACTGGAATCTACAGATCAATACGGTATCTATAGACTGTGAGGTATATAGCAGGCTGATGAAATTTTTTTCCCAACTCACTGCACCGTGTATAACAGAGCAGTAAAATTCAACGGACAATATAGATAGATATGCAGGTAAAAATATTTTCAGACCTATCCAAAAAAAAATGTACGCAGTTTGCGCAAATAAAACTAGAATCTACAGATCAATACGGTATCTATAGACTGTGAGGTATATAGCAGGCTGATGAAATGTATACCCTAGTCACTGCACAGTCATGCACAGGAATATATCTGTTTACAGATGTATAGTTTGAGCTATGTGGTGGGACAAGGTGTACCAGGCACAGCTCTGCACAGAATACAGGCTTACAGCATATACTGAATTTTTCTCACAGAATCAATTAGTTTTTAAAAGACTGTTGGGGCTTCCTATCCTGCACAGAATACAGGCTTACAGCATATACTGTATAGTTTTCTTCACAGAATCAATTAGTCTTTAAAAAGACTGTTGGGGCTTCCTATCCTACACAGAATACAGGCTTACAGTATATACTGTATACTGTTCTTCAGAGTATAGTCTTTAAAAGGACTTTTGGGGCTTCCTAACCTAACTCTTAACTAACTGCTTGCTGCACACACTACACTAGCTAACACTGTCTGTCTCTTCTCCTTCCCAAAGCACAATGAGGCTGAGACTGCTGATAGGAGGAAATGGCCGTACCTTGCCCTACCTGTCTCACCCCCTCTCCCAACTGCTCAGCAATAAATAAAGAGGCAGGACACCATTAACGATTTAAACCCCTCTTTTATTGGGCGGTGATCGGCCACAGCAGACATCAACGTTATCAATGTAACTTTTATTAACCACCATCTTAACGCATAACCAGTAGCGGAGCGCTATGCCAACCGCCGTCTCACACAGCGGGCACCTCCGCCATCCGCCTTAACCTTCAAACTTCTGAATTATCGCCTGCTGTGACTTCACAAAACACCCCGAAAATCTGTAATAGAGAAGCATATAAACAGAACAATCATAGAAAAACCCAAAGCCCACAGGAACGACAACCCCAAGGGGCGGGCGGGACAACACCGCTTCCTGTCCAAGAGGAAGGACAAGGGCGGTTACCCCCCCTATAAAGCCCCGGGGAGGGGCCACCAAAAAACCCGGGAACAGTAAGGGGAGGGCAGCAGGAGGAGAAGGGGGCCGAGACAGCATCCCTCTCTCCCACCCCTTCTTGCTAGGGACTATTAACCCCTTGTTCCCCACTGTCCCAGAAAACCCGGCCGTAACAGGGGTGGACAGGCCCTTACCCTCGGCCATGACCCAGATGGAGGGGAAGGGGGCATCAGCAGTCCCTGAGCCCCCTCCCTACACTGTCGGGTGCTCCACCATGCTGCAGGTCCCTACCTTATGTAAATTTAGGTCACATGTCACTGCCAGCCAATCACTGCTGGGGAGGTATAGGGGCTGTTACATCACAGCAGGCGTTCCCACAGGCTTCCCTTTGATGCTGATTGGCTGAAAAAAACGGGCATTTCAAACTTGCAGTGACGCACGAATAATCACGAGTCCACGCTGCCTCGGGATGCCGAGCCGAGCCGAAGCGGGCTATATTCGTGAGAATCACGAATATTGCCGCTTCGATTCGCTCATCACTACTGGCTACGCCTTTTTATGCATATTAATTGTTAATTTGTCGTGTAGACGGTAGAAATAGATGGGGGCGGGTCCAGGATACGTCAGTAAGCCTGGGGAAATAAAGAGAGAATGAAAGTTAATAAAAATGTAAACATCATGGTATTGTTGGCTGTATACAGATACTATAGTAATGTAGATATGGTCATTGTAGTGGTAGGTAACATGACAATAGCAATAAGGTGCTCAGTTCTTTGATGGTTCGAGTGCATCATTACTGTCAGGAATATGACAACATCAATAAGTGGAGATATACATGAATATTCACATGTGGATAAATACACAGTAGAAACACCATATAGAATAAGCATTATCCCGAATACAATACACCACATTAATCATAGTATAATGAATACGTTTTACAGTAAATATTGGACTTCGTATTCCCGGTTCAGACCTTTTGGTTCTAAGCTTTCTAGTTTATGGATCCAGAAAGCTTTGCATAATTTTAACTGTTTCACTCGATTGCCACCCCGTTGCTGGAATGTGCTCTATCACCTGAAAACGAAGTTGTGAGATGTTGTGCTAGGCCTTATAAAAGTGTGCTGGGACGGGGAGTAAAAGGTTCTGTTTCCTTATACTGGATTTGTGCTGGCAAATTCGATTCCTTATTTTTTGTGTTGTCTCTCCTACGTAAATAAGGCCGCATGGGCACTTTAAGATATAGACCGCAAAATCTGTGTCGCAGCTAAAGTAATCTCGTATAGGAAAAGATTTGCCGGATTGAGGGTGGAAGAATAATGAACCTTTTAAGACGTTCGAGCACTGCATTTGAGTGTCTAGAAATTGCTGTCTAGATCTCTTAAGGTCAGAGCCTATGTCTGCATGGACTAATTGGTCTCTAATGTTTTTCGGACGTCTATTGCACATCAACATTGGGTTCTTAAATTCTGTAACATCTGGATAAGCCTTCTCCAGTAAATGCCAGTGACCTCTTATAATATTCTCAACTTTACGTAAACAGGGATGGAAGGTATGGATAAACGGAATGCGTTTGGATTAAGGTGTAGTCTGTATCTGAGTGCGAAGGTTAGTGTTCAGTACTGCCTTGAGGTATCCTCTCTCTCTAAATCTGTCCTGCATCTCCTTAATTCTCTGGTCACGGGTGGTAATGTTCTGTACAATTCTACGGATTCGCTGGAATTATGGAAGAGATTTTTTTGTATTTTGCAGATGAAAGCTTGAAAAATGTAATAGATTGTTATGGTCGGTTGGTTTACGGTAGAGGTCTGTGGATAGAGTGCCTTGTTCGTCTTTGGTGATTTGTGTGTCCAAGAAGTTAATGGTAGTTCAATGGTAGGTTATGGTGAATTTGAGTTCTGGATAAATAGCATTAATATAGTTGTGAAAATTGATAAGTGTACCTGTGGAGCCTTGCCAGATGCAAAATACATCATCAATGTAGCATTTCCACGTGATGGTATGTTGCAGAAAGAGAGTATGGGGATAGAGGAAGGTGTCCTCGAAAGCTGCCATGTAGCTGTTCGCATATGGGGGAGTTACATTTGAGCCCATGGCAGTCCCCTGTTTTTGTAAAAAGAACTCGTCCTGGAATATGGAAAAGTTCTGGCACAGGACAAGTTTGAGTAAATCCATGCATAATTCAATGATGTCAGGTTTTGTACTGTGTTTGGTCAGTAGTTTGTGAACTGCTCTAAGACCTTTTTCATGCTGTATGGATGTGTATAAACTGGTCAAATCCCATGTGACTAGTATGCTGTCATCAGGTAAGGTTGTCATATTTCTGATGAGATCAAGAAAGGAGGATGTGTCGAGAAGAAATGACCTAGTCGTGCTGACAATGGGTGTAAGGATTTTTTCTATGAATATGGAAACAGGTGAGAGTAATGAATCTGTAGATGCGACAATAGGTCGTCCTGGCGGATTGGAGAGGTTTTTATGAATATTTGGTAATATGTAAAACACAGGAGTTACTGGATGGTGGTTGGCAAGAAAGGTGGGTTCGTCAATAATACCTTTTTGTCGGTGATGTGCCAAAACATGCTTAATTTTCTGAGCTATGGTGTATGTAGGATTATTGGTCAGTGGTTCTTATATCTCTCTATCATTAAATTGCCATCTAATTTCAGAAGTGTATTTTTCTTTATCCATAATTACCAACGCACCTCCCTTGTCTGCTGGTTTGAAAATCAGATTTTTGGAAGCCTTTAGGGTTTTTAGGGCCTGTCTATCGCTTTTACTTAAGTTGTTAGGATATCGGAGGTGGCAATGATCGAACTCCTTGCGGAATTTGGCCACGTCCCTGGAGACCAAGCTGATGAAAGTCTCAATCAGTGGATACTTTCTAGGGGGAGTGAAGGTGCTCTTATTTTTTAAACCCAATTCTCGAATGGAAATAGAGGTAGTAGGAGAATATGTCTCAGAGGTGTATCTGAAAGGTTTCTAAAATAGGCCTTCAATCGAACATTCCTGAAAAAACATAATAGATCTAAATCTAATTGGAACGTGTCTAAATGGCTGGATGGGCAAAAAGATAAACCCTTTTCTAACAATGATAGCTGGGAGGGGCTAAGTGAGTGTGAGGAGAAATTAACAACCAATGATTCGTGCGGTACCTGAGATCTGGTTGTCATACTGGTGGTGGTAGATCCACCTGTTGGCTCCCTCTGTAGCCCCTCCTCATATTGCGACCGGGGCGTGGTTCACTGGAGTGTGCGGTCCGTTGTTAGTCTATGCTGGATCCAGATTGTGAAGAATCCACGGATGAAGATCGCCATCTTGATTGTGGTAGGCGTGATGAAGAGTCCGGCCAGCGGTAGACTCTGTTGAGACAGTAGTCTTCTGTATCTCGCATAAACTTCTGACGTTTGGTTGTTTCTAGAGATGAGCGAGCACTAAAATGCTCGGGTGCTCGTTATTCGAGTCGAATTTTTCCGGATACTCGGGTGCTCGTTTCGAATAACGAACCCCATTGAAGTCTATGGGATACTTGAGCATTTTTTGCAGGGGACCAAAGCTCTGAACAGGGAAGGTTGCGTGAAAACCTGGAAACCTCGGAAAATGATGGAAACACCACGGAAATGGACAGGAAACAGCAGGGGCAGCATGCATGGATGCCTCTGAGGCTGCCTAATCGTACCATTACGCCAAATTCTGGGCAACAGCCTGGTGGTGACCCTCAAGATAATTGTGCTGACCCAGACCAAGATGGGCAAGGCACATGCCCATCACATGTTAGTAAAGCACCCAACATCCAAGTTAGATGAGGTAGCAGGTGAGCCACCCAAAAATTTAGCCTGACACAGCATGGCGGTGACACCATCAAGTGACCAAGTTAGATGAGGTAGCAGGTGAGCCACCCAAACATGTAGCCTGACACAGTATGGCGGTGACACCACCAAGTGACCAAGTTAGATGAGGTAGCAGGTGAGCCACCCAAATATTTAGCATGACACAGCATGGCGGTAACACCACCAAGTGACCAAGTTAGATGAGGTCGCAGGTAAGCCACCCAAACATGTAGCCTGACACAACATGGCGGTGACACCCCCAAGTGACCAAGTTAGATGACGTGGCAGGTGAGCCACCCAAAAATTTAGCCTGACACAGCATGGCGGTGAAACCACCAAGTGACCAAGTTAGATGAGGTAGCAGGTGAGCCACCCAAACATGTAGCCTGAAACAGCATGGCGGTGACACCACCAAGTGACCAAGTTAGATGAGGTAGCAGGTGAGCCACCCAAACATGTAGCCTGAAACAGCATGGCGGTGACACCACCAAGTGACCAAGTTAGATGAGGTAGCAGGTGAGCCACCCACACATGTAGCCTGACACTGCATGGCAGTGACACCACCAAGTGACCAAGTTAGATGAGGTAGTAGGTGAGGTAGCAGGTGAGCCACCCAAACATGTAGCCTGAAACAGCATGGCAGTGACACCACCAAGTGACCAAGTTAGATGAGGTAGCAGGTGAGCCACCCAAACATGTAGCCTGAAACAGCATGGCGGTGACACCACCAAGTGACCAAGTTAGATGAGGTAGCAGGTGAGCAACCCAAAAATTTACCCTGACACAGCATGGCGGTGACAACAGAGTGACCAAGTGAGACTGAGGTAGCAGGTGAACCACATGGCGGTGAACCCAGAGTGACCAAGTTAGACTGAGGTAGCAAGTGAACCACATAAAATTTTACCCTGACACAGCATGGCAGTGACAACAGAGTGACCAAGTTAGACTGAGGTAGCAGGTGAACCACATAAAATTTTACCCTGACACAGCATGGAGGTGACAGAGTGACCAAGTTAGACTGAGGTAGCAGGTGAACCACATAAAATTTTACCCTGACACAGCATGGCGGTGACAACAGAGTGACTAAGTTAGACTGAGGTAGCAGGTGAACCACATAAAATTTTACCCTGACACAGCATGGCGGTGAACCCAGAGTGACCAAGTTAGACTTAAGTAGCAGGTGAAGCACATAAAATTTTACCCTGACACAGCATGGCGGTGACAACAGAGTGACCAGGTGAAACTGAGGTAGCAGGTGAACCACCCAAAAATTTACCTTGACACAGAATGGCAGTAAAACCAGAGTGACCAAGTTAGACTGAGGTAGCAGGTGAACCACATAAAATTTTACCCTGACACAGCATGGCGGTGACAACAGAGTGACCAAGTTGCACTGAGGTGGCAGATGAACAACCCAAAATTTTACCCTGACACAGCATGGCGTTGAACCCAGAGTGACCAAGTTAGACTGAGGTAGCAGGTGAACCACCCAAAAATTAACCCTGACACAGCATGGGGGTGAACCTAGAGTGACCAAGTTAGACTGAGGTATCAGGTGAAGCACATAAAATTTTACCCTGACACAGCATGGCGGTGACAACAGAGTGACCAAGTTAGACTGAGGTAGCAGGTGAACCACATAAAATTTTACCCTGACACAGCATGGAGGTGACAGAGTGACCAAGTTAGACTGAGGTAGCAGGTGAACCACATAAAATTTTACCCTGACACAGCATGGCGGTGACAACAGAGTGACCAAGTTAGACTGAGGTAGCAGGTGAACCACATAAAATTTTACCCTGACACAGCATGGCGGTGAACCCAGAGTGACCAAGTGAAACTGAGGTAGCAGGTGAACCACCCAAAATTTACCCTGACACAGCATGGCAGTGAACCAAGAGTGACCAAGTTAGACTTAAGTAGCAGGTGAAGCACATAAAATTTTACCCTGACACAGCATGGCGGTGACAACAGAGTGACCAAGTGAAACTGAGGTAGCAGGTGAACCACCCAAAAATTTACCTTGACACAGAATGGCAGTGAAACCAGAGTGACCAAGTTAGACTGAGGTAGCAGGTGAACCACATAAAATTTTACCCTGACACAGCATGGCGTTGAACCCAGAGTGACCAAGTTAGACTGAGGTAGCAGGTGAACCACCCAAAAATTAACCCTGACACAGCATGGGGGTGAACCTAGAGTGACCAAGTTAGACTGAGGTAGCAGGTGAAGCACATAAAATTTTACCCTGACACAGCATGGCGGTGACAACAGAGTGACCAAGTTAGACTGAGGTAGCAGGTGAACCACATAAAATTTTACCCTGACACAGCATGGCGGTGACAACAGAGTGACCAAGTTAGACTGAGGTAGCAGGTGAACCACATAAAATTTTACCCTGATAAAGCATGGCGGTGAACCCAGAGTGACCAAGTGAAACTGAGGTAGCAGGTGAACCACCCAAAAATTTACCCTGACACAGCATGGCAGTGAACCCAGAGTGACCAAGTTAGACTTTTTTTTTTTTTTTCTTTTTACATACATCAATATAATATATCAAATAAATATACAATTCAACACATATATCCCTTCCCCCCCACCCCCCAACCCCACCCTTTCCCATTTGGTCGGTCAGGTCAAGTCCTCCTCCAGTATAACTCCCATTTTTCCATTACCCCTCTAATTCTTTTACTAACTTTTTTCTTTCTTCCTATTATTTCTTCATATAACATCATCTCATCTACCACTCTTTTCCACTCATAACGAGACGGGGCAGTTACCCCTATCCATTTTCTGGCTATAATCAGCCTTGCTGCAAAGAACATCTTATATAATACTGCTTTCTCGACTAAGCCAATATTTAATTCACTTACATCACCCAAGATCGCACACTCAAACTTATTTATGATATTTAATCCATACACTTTTCCCATAACATCAAAGATCTCCCTCCAATACTCCCTTTTTTCCATACAATCCCACCACACATGCTCCAAATCCGCACCCGGAAACCTACAACTTACACACTCATCTGTTTCTTTCCTTTTACACCTAAACAATCTATCTGGTGCATAATACAATCTTTGTAAAATAAAAAACTGTATAACCTTATGTGAATTATCCGTTAAAAATTTAGCACTGTTAGAGTAAATCCCATACCAATAATGCAAATCCCTACTACCAATCCTTTTTTCCCATTTTTGCCTAATTTTAATCACCCTTTTAATTTCCCGTTGTTTATTTATTATTTTATATAGCTTTGACAGTGTTTTCTTATTCTTACCACACATTCCCATCACCTCATCCAGTGTTTTAGATTCTTCTACCAAAAATAAATCCTTTTCCCTAGTGAAATTAACTGCACTAACCATTTGCATATATCTAAACTCGCACACCCTTACATTCCCTCCACTCTCTAATTCTCCCTTAGTTTTCAACTTACCCTTTTCAAACATGTGTTCCACATGAAAAAAACCTCTATTCACCCAGTACTTGTAATCATCCATTTTTCCTAATTCTGGAAATTTATTATTATTAAAAAGTGAAGTAAATCTCAATGAGTGTTGTATCCCCACCCTCTCTTTCATCTTCACCCATGTTTTATTCAAACCTCTCATTATCGGACAGTCTACCATATACTTTCTTTTTCCTCCTTCTAGTACCATAAAAATGTTCTCTGCCGTCTCATGACTCTCCACCATCTCCTTAAAACCAGTTATTTCCTTCCACCTTAACATATTCCCTACCTGTGATGCGAGATAATAACTGAAGAAATCCGGGGCTGCCAATCCTCCTCTTTCTATTGGGAGGGTTAATGCCTCGTACTTTATCCTAACTCTTTTTCTGTTCCAAAATAATTCATTCATAAGCCTATCAAGTTTCTTAAAGATGTCCTTCTCTATCCATACAGGAGAGTTATTTAATATGTGCAAAATCTGCGGGAGTAATATCATTTTTACCAAACCCAGTTTATCCGCTCGTGACAAGGGGAGTTTATTCCAAACTTCTATCCTTTTTTTTATCCTAGATAACAGGGGTATTATGTTCAATTCCTGATATTTTTTTGGGTCTGCGGTTACTCTTATACCTAAATATTTCATTCCTTCCTCCTTTACTACCTGTATATCAGATCTCTCTATTGTCAATGTAGGGTCTAATGGCAACAACATTGTTTTTTTCCAATTAATTTTTAAACCTGAATACCCCCCAAACTTCTCCACTACTTCTATCACATGCTCCAAACTCCCCCTTGTATCTCTCAAATATAACAGAATATCATCTGCATATAAAACAATTTTGTCCCCCATCCCCCCGGCTCCAAACCCCTTCATCATACTATCCGTTCTAATCTTCACCGCCAAAAATTCAATTACCAGGGCGAAGAGCAGGGGGGAGAGGGGACAACCCTGCCTCGTCCCTCTCTGTAGAGCAAAACTATCTGATGTCCTCCCATTTACGTATATTCTTGCTGCTGGGCATCTATACAGTATCTTAATCCATCCTATGAAGAACTCACCCAGGTTAAGTTTTTCCAAAACACTCCATAGGAACGGCCACTCCACACTGTCAAAGGCCTTCACCGCGTCCAATGACAGTATGGAGTGCCCACCCTCACTACTTCCCACCTGTATATTAATGTGAGTTCTCAGAATATTATCTCTTATTGACCTCCCAGCCATAAAGCCCCGTTGGTCCTGCCCTACCAATTTGTCCATCACCTTTCCCAAACGGGCCGCTAAAATCTTCGATAATATCTTGACATCTGAATTTATCAGAGATATTGGGCGGTATGCTTCTGGGTCCTGTGGATCTTTTCCTTCCTTCTTTATCAATACAATATTAGCTTCATACATAGAATCCGGGAGTTTTCCCCTAGCATATGACCACGTAAAAACCCTGGCCAATTTCTCCATCAATATCGTCTTATACCTTTTATATATTTCTACTGGCAGTCCATCCGGACCAGCTGCCCTGTTCTCATTAATAGATCTTATAGCTATCTCTAGCTCTGCTGCTTCAATTGGCCTATTCAACCACTGTTTCTGAGAATCTTCAAGTTCGGGTAGAGGGATGGATGTCAAGTACTGCTCTATCTCTTCCTGGGTATAACCTATTCTGGACATATACTGCTCCTGGTAGAACTTTTCAAACACTTTCGCTACCTCTTGAGGGTGTTTTACAATTTCCCCGCTTTTACTTCTCACTTCAGAAATATAATTATTCATATCCCTATTTTTTATAATCTTAGCCAATAATTTACCAGGCTTTCCTCCAATGTAGTATTTCTGTAAGTTCCAGAATTTTCCCTTATTAATTTCTTTTTCTACCATCCAATTCTCCATTTTATTTATTGCCTCTATCCATAACTGCCTATCCCCTACTTCCTTAGTTGTCAAATATTTTTTTTTCCGCTATCTTTATTTCCTTATTTAGATTATCCTCCTCAGATCGAAAGCCTCTCTTCCTTCTTACTATCTCCCTATATAAAACCCCTCTTAAGGTAGGCTTTAGCAGCGTCCCATACTATATCTTCCCCAGCAGATCCGTTGTTTCTCTGAAAAATTCTACTAATTCCTGTACAATTTGATCATGTGAGGTCAACATATTTAACCAATGGGGGTTACACCTGAAGCTTCTCCTAAATAATGTATCTACTTTACCTAAATACGTAATAACTGGTACATGATCAGATAAGGATCTTTCCCCGAATTCAACATCTTTTACCCACGAAACTGCCATACTATTAACCCAACACCAAATCTATACGCGAAAACACATTATGCGTTTGCGTTAAAACAGGTATACGCCTTCCTATCTGGATACATGTTCCGCCATACATCCGCCCACCCAAATTCCATTACTATCTTTTTCAATGGAGAGCCTTGAGCAGCTCTCGATTGACTCAATATTCTTTCCCTATCCATCTCTTCATCTAATACAGCATTAAAGTCACCATATACCAGCACAGGAATATTTCTATACTGGAGAGCAAACTCCCAGACCTTTCCCAACACAACGAGGAGAACGGTGGTGGTATATACACAAAGGCCAAGACACAGTTCACACCAGCAATCTCACCATACATTAACACATATTTACCCTCCGTGTCTATTTTTACCCTATGTACAACGAGCCCAATACTCCTGTGCACCAACACACTTACCCCCCCGAGAATAATTTGTATAAGTAGAGTGCGCACTAAACCCACACCACCTCCTTGACAATAATTTAGTTGTCTCCTTAGTTAGGTGTGTTTCTAACAAGCATGTTATCGCGGGTTGTTGTTGCCCCACTCTACTTAAGACCGCATATCTTTTTTAATTTGTTATTCAACCCCCGAACATTCCAAGTTATTACCTTAAAATCCCACTCATCATCTCTATTCACATGATATAACCCACAGAATCCCTCTGGCCAAATTCTCTCCCGCCCATATAAATTAAATTCAAACCTGACCGACCAACCCGCCCCTCCATGCAACCAAACAACCACATTAAACAATAAACCATAAACCATTCCCCTCTCTTGCCCGACAATGAGCTTCAATCCCATTGTCGCTCACCCTACGTGGTACCCCCCGCCCCTCCCACTCCCCCCCACCGCCTATAACAGAAACATCATATGTGACGAGTGGAAGAGGCGGCCCGCCGCACCCTCCCCCCGGACCACCCCCAGGGGCGCGACCCCCCCGACGACGGCGCACACCCCCGGCGCCCGCACGCTCCCTCCAAGCTCACCGACCCCAAGGCATGCACCCGCCGCTAGGGTGGCCGCGCCCCCGAGCCATCCGGACGGAGCGGGCAGCCAACCGCAACCCCCCCCCCCCCGACACAAAAAATCATTAAATCAGGGAACCATATTTCTATCCAACCATTCACAAGCGTCTTGGGCTGAGAGAAAAACAATGTACAATCCTTATGCACAACCCTCAATTTTGCAGGATATACCATGGAATATTTAATGTCTTTTTCTCGAAGACGTTTTTTTATGTCCTTATATTTTTCTCGTTCTCTTTGTGTTGCCGTCGAATAATCCGGGTAAACCGATATCTTCATCCATCAATCTCCTTCTGTTGCACAGATCTCATACTCCTAAGGATTACTGTTTTATCTCTAAAGTTTAACAACTTCAATACTATAGTGCGGGGGAACCCTCCCGCTGCCGGGATCTTTCTAGATATCCGATGTGCTCTCTCCACACAAAATGTATTGGATAATTTTTCGGGACCAACACAATCCATAAACCATTTTTGGATATACCCGACACAGTCATTACCTTCTTTCCCCTCTGGGACACCAATTACCCTCAGATTAGACCGTCTTTCCCTATCTTCAATATCAGATAATTTCTCGCGGATTTGTGTTTTTTCAGCTTTTAACTCCTTAATTTCCTCAATTGCTTTATTTAAGTCATCCTCAAGACCACTAACCCGCTTTTCCGCCTCTCTCAATTTATTACCAATATTCGTCATATCTGACCGTATTGTACTGATATCTTCCTTAATACCTGCTATTTGAGGGGTAATTTCTCCTAACGCTCCCTGACATTGTTTAACGGCCACCAATATCTCTGTCCATATTGGGTTATTTCCATTCCCCTCAATCTGTATAGGGCCTTCGCTTTTCCTTGCCCCCGTTTTTTTTTGTATCCCAAGTGAATACAAATATTGTTCCAGTTTGCCTGATACCATTTCACCTTGTACCAAGGAAACATCCCCCATCCTGCTTTTTTCTTTCCTTTTCGTCGCCATATTTCCACTTCACTTCCCCTCTCTACTCTCCCCCCTCTTCTTCCAGTGTCCATCCACCACTTAATTTAAGAGACACGTTATTACCAACGATTATCAGTGCAACCTAGTATTAACTATTGTCAATGATGTCCCCCAGCAATAAATAATACATGTTATTGTTCATAGCTGTTAATATCCAAAACGATGTTTCACGCACTGTCCACGCATGCAGGAGGGAATGTTATCCAGGAAGTTATTAGTACAGAAAAAAAACAAAAAACAAATTTCATCTATGGCACCAGCCACTCCAAAAGAGGGGATTAGTAATAACAATTGTTAGTCCAAAAAACAATATTATCACTTTCATCCAGCAACTCCACGGGAAGGGATTAAACAATTCAAACCACGAAAAGGGGTATATTTTTTTTTAAAAAAACCTTAACATCCAGGCAAAGGTTATCAATGGCCTCAGCCACACAGAGGAGGAGGGGCGGGAGTTTTTTTTAGTATAAGTTGTCAAGGTGTAGAGTACATGGAGTTATCCGGGCAGAGAAAGTGTTATTATTAATGTCTCTAACACAATCTGAGCAGTGTTATTCCTGCCCAAATCAGTCACATTAACACAATTGAGACGATCTCACCCAAATCTGATATATCAGGACTTCAGCTATGTTCCGTCCGCATCACCACCTCCCTCCATCATCATCAGCTGTACTCCGGACGTGCCACGGCCTCTTTTCTGCCTCTCACCAGGATCTCCTCCAGCTCTCCTCCTCCTCCACCTCAGCAAAGAAATCCCCCGGTCGCCTGTCCTGCTTTCACGCCTGGAGCTCCAGCAACAGGTTAAAATTCCTCCTCCACTCCTCTTCACCTTCTCACATACTGCTCGTCAGCGCGACCTCGTCTCCACCACACCTCCCCCGATGCCGGCTGCCGTCACTCAGTACTCAGCTAAAGATATACAGCGCTGCATCCTCACACCCAACAACGGCAGGGAAGGCAGGGAAGATCATAGCCGGCTCCCTTTCCTCATCTGCG